>PVKV010022760.1:0-34686 GCA_004027835.1 Alouatta palliata | reverse complement strand
TTTTTTTTTTTTTTTTGAGACGGAGTTTCGCTCGTTACCCAGGCTGGAGTGCAATGGCGCGATCTTGGCTCACCGCAACCTCCGCCTCCTGGGTTCAAGCAATTCTCCTGCCTCAGCCTCCCGAGTAGCTGGGACTACAGGCACGTGCCACCATGCCCAGCTAATTTTTGTATTTTTAGTAGAGACGGGGTTTCACCATATTGACCAGGATGGTCTCGATCTCTTGACCTCATGATCCACCCGCCTCGGCCTCCCAAAGTGCTGGGATTACAGGCGTGAGCCACTGCGCCCGGCCTATTTTTAATTTTTTCGAGATGGAGTCTTGCGCTGTCACCCAGGCTGAAATGCAGTGGCGTGATCTCCACTCACTGCAATCTCCACCTCCTCGGTTCAAATGATTCTCTTGCCTCAGCCTCCTGAGTAGCTAGGATTACAGGTGTGTGCCACCATGCCTGGCTAACTTTTGTATTTTTAGTAGAGACGGGGTTTCACAACGTTGGTCAAGCTGGTCTTGAACTCCTGATCTCAGGTGATTTGCCTGCCTCAGCCTCCCAAAATGCTGGGATTACAGGCATGAGACACTGCACCCAGCCAGCTCCACTTTCTTGGGGAGCTTTGCCTGCCCTCTGCTTCGGGCAGTTTTCGACCTCACTGCTCTGTCTCTTCCAGGTCCTGGGTCTCCTGCTCCTGATTAATCTGTCATGTGCTGTTCGATCTTGGAGTTGTTTCTGCCATTAGACTGGCAGGGTCTGTTCTGGGGTCTGTGTGTAGGATGCCACGGCCCCAGTGCCTGGCCAGTACCTGCCCTGAGTGAATGGATGGGTGAAGGAGGGGACCCAGTTGTTTCTGTGTTGGGTAGAGACAAGGGCCAGCAGGCCTGTTTCTGGGTAAAGCCCATCGGGAGACAGTTGAACCAGGAACCAAATCTTGGCTGTGCCACTAACCGGCCAGATGCCCTAGAACTGATTTCTATGAACCTCAGTTTTCCTACCTGTGAAATGGGGATTCAGAGCTATATGCGCTTTAAATTGGCTTGTGTGAATGTCAGGTAGTTACAGGATGGTGAAGGCAGAAGCTCAGCAGAGCCTCAGTGGATGGAGGAGTGGGTGACAAGTGGACAGAGAGAACACCCCAGGGCCAGAGGTAGAGGCAAGGTGAGGCAATGCATTTCCCTACTGAGGTTTCTCTCTGGCAGTTTGGGGAGGGACAGGAGTGGAGAAAACACATCCCCTCCTCGATCTGGGCTGAGGAACGGGGTTCCTGAGGCACCAAGAGCCTCCTTGGGGCTCTGGGTTGCCTCCTGTAGTCAAAGAGACAGCCTGTGCGCAGTGGCTCACACCTGTAATCCCAACACTTTGGGAGGCTGAGGCAGGAGGTCCAGACCAGCCTGGGCAACATAGGAGATCCTGTCACTCCAAAAATTTTTTAAAAAAGAAAATTAGCCAGGTGTGGTGGTGGCACCTGTAGTCCCCACTACTTGGGAGACTGAGGTGGGGGGATTGCTTGAGCCTGGAAAGATTGAGGCTGCAGTGAGCTATGATGGCACCACTGTACTCCAGCCTGGGCAACAGAGTGAGACCCTGTGTCTAAACTAAAAAGAGCGCCTGGCCTGGTGGCTTGTGCTTGCAATCCCACCACTTTGGGGGGCCAAGGCAGGCAGATCACTTGAGGTCAGGAGTTCAAGACCAGACTGGCCAACATAGTGAAACCTTGTCTCTACAAAAATACAAAAGTTAGCCAGGCATGGTGGCACGTGCCTATAATCCCAGCTACCTGCCAGGCTGAGGCGGGAGAATTGCTTGAACCTGGGAGGCAGAGGTTGCAGTCAGCTGAGATCGCGCCATTGCGCTCCAGCCTGGGTGACAGAGTGAGACTCTGTCTCAAAAAATAAAAAAAAATAATAATAATAAAGAGGGTGGGAGTGGACCAAGGCCTAATGGCATGGAATTTCCAAATTCTAGCTTTCTAGTTTTCTTTGGGGAGCCTTCCCCCATCACCAGGACCCAGTAGGGCCTCAGATGGCGGGAAGCGGTGGGGCAGGGGCACATATCCCTCATGGCCAAGACACTCGGAAGCCCCTGAGCTGGGGCAACAGCCTCTGGTCACAGTCACGAGGGAGGCTGGGTGCAGCAACGCTTATCTCGCCTGACCTTGTGGAGACTGACCACTCCCTCCTTCTGGAAAATGTTGCCCCCTGCCCTCTCCAAGGCCTCTTCTTTCTTACATCCCTTGGTCCTGGTTGGGGCCTCAGCACTCAATTTTACTCCTTGACCTGCAACCCTGGGGTGCTTTTGCCGGGCCCCAGCCCACGGCCATCTGCCAAACGCCTCCCCCTCGAGTCCCTGCGGCATCTCTGACTCAGCAGGTCTGTGCCTGCCCCTGCTGTTCCCCCCACCCAGTGGCTCTGCAGAGCACCCTGTTGCCCAAGCCCTGAGTGCTGGCCACTCCCAGCACCTTGCCCTCCCCCACCACCAGCACTACCAATTTGAATTCCTATCTCTCCCTCTGGCCTCCTCCCTAGACCCAGGCCCTGCCCCAGGGTGGGGGAAGGAATCCTACAGATAAGGGCATTGGTCAAAGGGACACACCTGGGTTCAGACCCCCAGCTGTGCCCCCCAACCTGCTAAATGACCTTGACAAATGACCTCCCCTTTCCAAATCTGAGTTATTCCCTATGTAAAAGGGGGAAATAATTAAACTATCTGGGTCCATCGTGCTGAGCACTATGTGAGCTAGAGCACGCAGTGAGGGCTCAGGAAAGGTCAGTTTTCCAGGGGAAGCATGGCCGCTGAGAGCCCCAGTCCAGTGCTTCTCATTCACAGGCTGGTGGGTGCTTTTAAGTTGGAAATGGGCTGGTCCACAAATCCCGATGTCTGGTCCATGCCAGGTCCACGTACTTGCATTCAGGGTGCAGGGTGGAGTAAGACAGTCTGAAGGGAGAGGTAGCCGCATGATTAATTCCTGGGGACGTTTTGGGATTATGCCTAAAGGCTGTCCAAGCACTTGGGAGGGTAGCTAAATCCAGTAAGGGAGGGGAGAATGGAGAAGGCTGCCCGCAAGAGGCAGTGGAGGGTGTTTTCCAAGGACACATGGGAGTAAGCTGGCTGTAGGCACAAGACAGCTGGAAGGCCAATTTTCGGGAAGAGGAAATTGAGGCTGAAAGTCAAAAAACAAAGGAACTGCCTGAGGTCTTTCAACTGAGAAGTGAATGGGCCAGGGTTCAGATTCAGCCTCCACTCCGTTCTCAGGCTGGGCAGGAGGTACCTAGCCCCCAGGAAGGCACTTTCAATCCAAAGCACCCTGACCAAGGGGCTGTGCCTAAGACTGAGGCCCAGGTCCTGGAGTTCCACCAAGGTACAGCCAGCCAGACAGTCAGTGACCGGATGATTTACTGGGGCTTCTAGGGACCCCGTGAGAGGGCAAAAAGAGGGCACACAAGCCTGTAGATATCAGATATAGATAGTGAGGGCTAGGGCTTTATGGGGAAGGTGGATGGGCCCTGTGGGTGGGGGGCCTTTAGGAAGTCTTCCAAGCAGAGCATTCCAGCCTGAGGGAACAGACCCATTATAGACCCCACCCACCACCTAAGACAGGGACAGGTGGGGCTGAGCCTAGAGGCTGGCAGGACCTGTGGGGCCGGCTGTGGTGTCAGCAGTGCCACCTTAGCCCAGGAACCCTCTGTGCCTAGGTTCCTGGAGCCGGCTCCACCTGGCAATGTGCTTGGTTTCACAAGACTGGAGTTGGCCCATCGTGCTCTACCTCTGATGGAACACCTGACCTCCTGCACGCCCCACCCAGCCTCCAAATTCAACCACCCCGGGAGTAACACAGGGAGAGTAGGGTGTGACCAGAAGGTGGAATGAGTTTAAAATAGGCTGTAGAGGTATCTGTGAGCTTTTTAAAAAATCATATCTTTCATACCCTGTTCTTGTGAAATCTCCAGATTTTGTACAATGAGTGAAATTGATCAGTTAGTCTAACGCTTTGAAAATGCACAGCGGCAGTGGGCGAGAGGGGGCAGGTCAGAGAAAGGTGGAGGCGGGGATGAGCCAGAGGCGCCTGGGCAGGGCTGGATGGGGCCGGGACAGGCTTAGTGACCCTTGCACCAGAACTCTCTGGACGCCGCCCCTTCGCCCACTCGATAGGCTCCTCTGCCTTCTGGCCAGCTGGGCTGCCCATCCCCCCTCGGTCCCCTCCTGGGCAGGTCTGGACTGGACAGGTTTTGGGCCTCCAGGTCGTGCAGTCATCGAGGGAAGGGGCCTGGTGCAAGCCACAGCAGACATCCACCGCCTTCCCAACCCACCCCTATCCCACAGCAGCCTGCCAACCTTGCTAGACCTGTGTGTGTGGCTTTCTCTTCTGCTGAAAGTCTCCAGATTCTCAGGGCTTTGCAGGGGGAGCCAAGCTGGGCTTAGAACCGTGCTCCTCTGCCCCCACCCCCGACCTGTGTACTCATCAGCTTTCTTTTAAATGTTTTTGTAGAGACAGAGTCTCGCTATGTTGCCTAGGCTATCTCAAACTTCTGGTCTCAAGTGATTCTCCTCCCTCTGCCTCGCCCGTAGCTGGGATTACAGGCACAAGCCATGATGCCCAGCTTCTCATCAGCTGTCTGGGTCTCTCTCTGGGTCCTGACACCAGGCCAAGTGCTCTGCACACGTGACCTGCCCAAAACAAACCCAGTTCTCCCACAGTCTGGGAAACTAAGGCTCAGAGAGGCTTTGCAGCTATCTCTGAGCAGGCTGGGTTCTGGAGCCCAACGGCTCTGTGGTCCTGCCTCTCTCCAGCTTTATGCTTCTTTAAAACTGTCCATTGCCTCTGAAGTTGAGGATTTAGGAAGCAGGGCTGCCAGAGCAGTGAAGAAGGAGACCTTTCTGTGGCTGGGCGTCAGAATGACCAGGCCTGACACTGCTCTCCTGGAAGGTCAGCCCGTCTTGGGATGTGGGGGGTGGGCTGCCTAGGATGCTCTGGGGAAAATGGAGGGAGACAACGGGGCTGGCCAGTGGGGTGTGGATTCCAGGCCTGCTCAGTCAAAAACATACAGTATTTCCTGCTCCCCCCGACACTCGGCAGGCAGGCGTGGCCCAGGCAGCTCTGCCAGGTGTGCAGTCCCTGGGGAAATGACCCTTAGGTGCACCCATGCTGCCCCCTGGAGGCAGCATGAGGTCCTCTTTCCAGGGCCTGTAAGCCTCCCACACCAGCTGATGGATTGGCACCTGTCCCCAGTCCCTTTCTTCTTTCCTGTGCCACTGCTCCCAGAGTTTCCCAAAACACTCAATCAACTGGGCATGGTGGCTTACGTCTGTAATCCTAGCACTTTGGGAGGCCAAGGTGGGCAGATTGCTTGAGCTCAGGAATTCAAGCCTAGGCAATGTGTCGAAACCCTGTTTCTACGGAAAATACAAAAATTAGCCAGGCATGGTGGTGCATGCCTACAGTCCCAGCTACTTGGGAGGTTGAGGTGGCGGGAATCAACAGCCCAGGAAGTCGAGGCTGCGGTGAGTTATGGTTTCGCCACTGCATTCCAGCCTGGGTAACAGAGTGAGACCATGTCTTAAAAAAAAAAAAAGCCTGGGAGAATAACTCTCAAAAGCCCCTTTTAAAATAAATAAATAGGTCTTTGCCCCCTCACCCCTCCCTTTAAAAAAAGTTAAAAATAAATAAATAAGGGGAAAAAAAGGCCAGGAGCAGTGGACTAAATGTCAAATAAATAAATAAATAAATAAGGGCCAGACATGGTGGCTCACGCCTATAATCCCAGCACTTTGGGAGGCCAAGGCAGGCGGATCACGAGGTCGGGAATTTGAGACCGGCCTGGCCAACATGGCGAAACCCCGTCTCGACTAAAACATAAAAAAATTAGCTGAGTTTGGTGGCACATGCCTGTAGTCTCAGCTACTCGGGGGGCTGAGGCAGGAGAATTGCTTGAACCTGGGAGGCAGAGGTTGCGGTGAGCTGAGATTGCACCACTGCTCTCCAGCCTAAGCAGCAGAGTGAGACACTGTCTCAAAAAAAATAAAGTAAAATAAAATAAAACCTAGGCAACATGCTGGGGGGCGATGAGGGTTCTGGAGAAAAATAAAACAGGTGGGGGCTGGAGTGAAGAGTAGGGGTGCCCCTTCACAGCTCTGACAAAGGCTACAGTGCAGCTGTCAGAAAAAAAAGGCTGATTTGAGGCAATGGTCAGGGTCAGGGAAACTTGTGAAATTAAGTAAAAAGTGATGGAACAGGCTAGGCAGGAAGTGGTGGCTCACACCTATGATCCTAGTGCTTTGAAAGGCCCAGCAGAGCAGGAGGGTCACTTGAGGCCAGGAGTTTGAGATCTGCCTGGACAACATAGCAAGACCTTGTCTTTACAAAAAATGTAAAAATTAGCTGGGGGCTAGGCATAGTGGCTCATGCCTGTAGGGAGGCTAAAGTGGGTGGATCACTTGAGCCCAGGAATTTGAGACCAGCTGGGGCAACATGGCAAAATCCGGACTCTACAAAAAATACAAAAAAATTGCTGGGTGTGGTAGTTTACGCCTGTAATCCCAGCACTTTGGGAGGCTGAGGCTGGCAGATTACCTGAGGTCAGGAATTCGAGACTAGGCTGGCCAACATGGTGAAACCCCATCTCTACTAAAAAATACAAAAATTAGCTGAGTGTGGTGGTACGCGCCTGTAGTCCCAGCTACTCGGGAGGCTGAGGCAGGAGAATTGCTTGAACCCAAGAGGCAGAGATTTCAGTGAGCCAAGATTGCACCACTGCACTCCAGCCTGGCGCCTGGTGACAAAGTGAGACTCTGCCTCAAAAAAAAAAAAAAAAAAATTAGCTCAGTGTGGTGGTGAATGCCTGTCATCCCAGCTACTTGGGAGGCTGAGATATGAGAATCACTTGCACCAGGAGTGGGAGGTTGTAATGAGCTGAGATAATGCTCCTGCACTCCAACCTGGGTGACAGAGTGAGACCCTGTGTCAAAAAAAAAAAAAAAAAGCTGGGCATGGTGGCGTGCGCCTGTAGTCCCAGCTACTTTGAGGCTGAGGCAGGAGAATCACTTGAACCTGGAAGTGAGATCTAGCCACACTGCACCCCAGCCTAAGTGACAGAGTGAGACTCCATCTCAAAAAAAAAAAAAAAAAAAAGCTGGGTGCGGTGGCTCACGCCTGTAATCCCAGCACTTTGGAAGGCCAAGGCAGGTGGATCACAAGGTCAGGAGATCAAAACCATCCTGGCTAACATGGTGAAACCTCGACTCTACTAAAAATACTAAATAGCTGGATGTGGTGGCACAGGCTTGTAATCTCAGCTACTCAGGAGGCTGAGGCAGGAGAATCACTTGAACCCGGGAGGCAGAAATTGCAGTGAGCTGAGATTGCGCCACTGTGCTCCAGCCTGGGCAAAAGAGTGAGACTCTGTCTCAAAAAAAAGACTATTCCATGGGAGCAGAGGCAGGAGGACGGCTTGAGGCCAGGAGTTGGAGCCAAGCTAGGCAACATAGCCAGACTTCCTTGTCTCTACACACACACACACACACACACACACACACACACACACACACACACACACATACACATATTAGCTGGGTGTGGTAGCATGTGCCTGTAGCTGAAGTGCCTCTAGCTACTCAGGAGGCTGAGTTGGGAGGATTGTTTGAGTCCTGGAGGTTGAGGCTGCAGTGAGCTACAATTGTGCCATAACAGAATAGGGACCAGGTGGAAGAACTGAAAAAGTTGGGGATCCACTCCACCCATTGAGATAGAAAAAAATACCAAGACTCAAAATTCAAGTGCCCAGGTCCTCACTAAGCAGAGACTCACTGCCAAAAAAAGCCTTACCTATTTGGGTTTTCACTAGTAAGCTAACAACTGCTAGTAACCAGTCTCTCTGGTTTGTAAGCACTGGATGATTTTAGTTTGCCTGGGTTTCGCCCAAGAACACTCTATTGTAAACTTAATTATGACAACTACACTGTAATAATTCCATGTCCTATTACAATATTGCTATAAACACAATTTGCCTTTACATTGTCATTCATTTACTTATTTATTTTTGAGAGGGAGTCTCGCTCTGTCACTGAGGCTGGAGTACAGTGGCAAAATCTCAGCTCACTGCAACCTCCCCCTCCCAGGTTCAAGCGATTGTCTTACCTCAGCCTCCTGAGTAGCTGGGATTACAGGTGCCCACCACCATGCCTGGCTAATTTTTGTATTTTTAGTAGAGATGGGGTTTCACCCTGCTGGCCAGGCTGGTCTTGAACTCCTGATCGCAGGTGATCCGACTGCTGGGATTATAAGCATGAGCTACCGCACCCAGCCTTTGTCATTTATTTATTTCTTTTTTCTTGCCTCAGGTTTATTTGTACAAATAGCACAGGAGGATCCCAGCCCTGTGCAGATGTCAAGCCGGGGCGGGGGGTCACACCAGTCTTTCTATCCTCACATTGGCAGACACACATATCTACTCTGAAGCCTTTGTAGGGGCCTGGGCACCTTTGGGAGCCTGAGCTGGAACTGCAGCTGGAGCCACAGCCTGGGCCTTGGTTTGAACCTTGGCCTTGGCCTGATCCTTGGCCTTGGCCTTGGCCCTTGGCCGGCAGAGCCTGAGCCCCTTGGCAATGTGGGGCATGAGCACCCTTCCCAAGCTCAGGGTGGGCAATGTAGGAAAGTCAATTGAGCTTGCGGCTGACACCCTTTGGGATCTTGGGCTTAACCTCCTTGGGCTTTACGAGGGCCTCGATAGCCTCAGCACGTGCACTCATGGCCTTGGCCTTCTTGTTGTGCTTCTTGGCAAGGTGAACTTGTTCCTCAGGAACTTGGGGTCCACCCCCTTAAGAAAGTTGTATCTTTGTGATCTGGGTTTCTTGATACCATGTCTGTGCCATTTTCAGGACTGGTTGTGTGTGGTGTGGTTCTTGGACTTGGCCATGACTACACCTAAGCCGCATTCCCTAAGCGTGTCTTTTTTTTTTTTTTTTGAGACAGAGTTTTGCTCTTATTGCCCAGGCTGAAGGCAATGGCAGGATCTCGGCTCACCACAACCTCTGCCTCCTGGGTTCAAGCGATTCTCCTATCTCAGCCTCCCGTGTAGCTGGGATTATAGGCATGAGCCACCACGCTTGGCTAATTTTTTGTATTTTTAGTAGAGACGTGGTTTCTTCATGTTGGTCAGGCTGGTCTCAAACTCCCAACCTCAGGTGATCCACCCCCCTCGGCCTCCTAAAGTGCTGGGATTACAGGTGTGAGCCACCACATCTGGTCTTTATTTTTCTTTTGAGACAGGGTCTCACTCTGTCACCCAGACTGGAGTGTAGTGGCTGGATCTTGGCTCACTAAAACCACTGCTTCCCAGGCTCAAGCTATTTTCCCACCTCAGCTGCCTGAGTACCTGAGACCACAGGTGTGAACCACTATACCAGGCCAATTTTTTTTTAATTTAATTTAATTTAATTTTAATTTTTTTTCTTTTTTTTAAGGCGGGGTTTCACCATGTTGGTCAGGCTGGTCTTGAACTCCCGACCTCAGGTGATCCGCCCGCCTTGGCCTCCAAAGTGCTTGGATTACAGGCGTGAGCCAGCACGCCCGGCCCAATTTTTTTTTTTGAGACATTGTCTTGCTCTATCACCAGGCTGGAGTGCAGTGGCACGATCTTGGCTCACTGCAACCTCTACCTCCCGGTTTCAAGTGATTCTCCTGCCTCAGCCTCCCAAGTAGCTGGGATTACAGGCACATGCCACCATACCCAGCTAATTTTTTTATCTTTTTTTTTTTTTTTTTTTTTTTCTGATAGCCTATTGTGGGATGATTTTTGGATCTTTAGTAGAGATAGGATTTCACCATTTTGGTCAGGCTGGTCTCGAACTACTGACCTTGCGATCTGCCTGCCTCAGCCTCGCAAAGTGCTGGGATTATAGACGTGAGCCACTGCACCTGGCCTAATTTTTGTATTTTTAGTAGATGCAGGCTTTTGCTATGTTGCCCAGGCTGATCTTGAATTCCTGTCCTCAAGTGATCCACTTGCCTCACCTCCCAAAGTGCTGAGATTATGAGCATGAGCCATTGACATTCATTCTTCTAAAAAAAAAAAAAAATTCTTTTGAGACAGAGTCTCATTCTGTCACCCAGGCCGGAGTGTAGTGGTATGACCCTGGCTCACAGCAACCTCCACCTCCTGGGTTCAAGCAATTCTCATTAAGTCTCCAGAGTAGCTAGGATTACAGGTGTGCACCACCACACCAGGCTAATTTTTGTATTTTTAGTAGAGATGGGATTTCACCATGTTGGCCAGGCTGGTCTCAAGCTCCTGGCCTCAAGTGATCCACCTGCCTCAGGCTCCCAAATCATGCTGGGATTATAGGCATGAGCCACTGCATCCAGCCTGTCATTTATTTTTACCTGGTTCAGGGGTTAAACTGGGAGCTTAATTGTTTATTTTATTATTATGATTATTATTGAGATGGAGTTTTGCTTTTGTTGCCCAGGCTGGAGTGCAATGGCATGATCTCGGTTCACTGCAACCTCTGCCTTCCGGTTTCAAGTGATTCTCCCGCCTTAGCCACCTGAATAGATGGTATTACAGGTGCCTGCCACCATGCCTGGCTAATTTTTTGTATTTTTAGTAGAGACAGGGTTTCACCATATTAATCAGGTTGGTCTTGAACTCCTGACCTCAGGTAATCCACCCACCTTGGCCTCCCAAAGTGCTAGGATTACAGGTGTGAGCCTTCACGCCTGGTCTAATTTTGTATTTTTAGTAGAGATGGGGTTTCACCATGTTAGCCAGGCTGGTCTCGAATTCCTGACCTCAGGTGACCACCTGCCTCAGCCTCCCAAAGTGCTGGGATTACAGGCATGAGCCACTATGCCTGGCCTAAGAACTTATTTATTTATTTATTTTCAAGATGGAGTTTCCCTCTTGTTACCCAGGCTGGAGTGCAGTGGAACAATTTCGGCTCCCTGCAACCTCCACTTCCCAGGTTCAAGTGATTCTCCTGCCTCAGCCTACCGAGTAGCCGGGATTATAGGTGTTTGGCACCATTCCTGGCTAATTTTGTATTTTTATTATTTTTATTTATTTATTTTGAGACAAGACAGTCGCTCTGTTGCCCAGGCTGGAGTGCAGTAGCACAATCTCAGCTCACTGCAACCTCTGCCTCTCAGGTTCAAGCGATTCTCTTGCCTCAGCCTCCTGAGTAGCTGAGACTACAGGCCTATGCCACCACACCCAGCTAATTTTTTGTATTTTTAGTACAGACAGGGTTTCACCATGTTGCCCAGACTGGTCTTGAACTCCTGACCACAAGTGATCTGCCTGCCTTGGCCTCCCAAAGTGCTGGGATTACAGGCATGAGCCACCATGCCTAGCCTAATTTTGTATTTTTAGTAGAGACGGGGTTTCGCCATGTTAGTCAAGCTGGTCTTGAACTCCTGTCCTCAGGTGATCCAACCGCCTCAGCCTCCCAAAGTGCTGGGTTTACAGGCATGAGCCACCGTGCCTGACCATCTTGTGTATTATTTGAGGATAAGGTGGCAGTAAGTGTGTTAGGTTGAGATGGCCCTCAGGCCTGCGCCTTCCTTGTCCCCATCTTTAGCCCCAGGGACAGCATGGTAGAACCCAGTGGCCCCAGTTCATCAACTTGCCATGGAACCAGTTGAAGGCAGTGTCCTTTCCTTATTTTCTCTGTCTCTTTTTTTTGCCTTTGTATCCTGGAAGTGTCTTTCCTCTGACAGCATTGTTGGACATGGGGAAACAGAAGGACATCAAAGAGAAGAAGGATAAAGACCACCCCTCATTCCCGCCCTTCCAGAGGGGCAGCCTGGGAAGATTATGGAGGAGGTGACTTTGAGCCATGATGTGACCTTCGATGAGGGGGTGCCTCTGAGCCTTAGGAGGCTCTTCTGTAAAATGGGGCAAATAGGCTGGGCACGGTGGCTCACGCCTGTAGTCCCAGTACCTTGGGAGGCCGAGGCGGGCGGATCACCTGAGGTCAGGAGTTCGAGACCAGCATGACCAACATGGAGAAACCCCATCTCTCCTAAAAATACAAAATTGGCTGGATGTGGTGGCACATGCTGTAATTCCAGCTTCTAGGGAAGCTGAGGCAGGAGAATCGCTTGAACCCGGGAGGTGGAGGTTGCAGTGAGCTGAGATCACCCCATTGCGCTCCAGCCTGGGCGACAAGAACAAGAGCAAAACTCTGTCTCAAAAAAAAAAAAAAAAAAAAATGGAGCAAATAAAGAAATGCCCATTGTGGGCAGTGGCTTGTGCCTGTAATCCCAGCACTTCGGAAGACCAAGGCAGGAGAATCACTTGAGTGCAGGAGTTCCAGACCAGCCTGGGCAACATAGTGGGAGCCCTTCTCTACAAAACAATTTAAAAATTAACCAGGCACCAGGTGTGGTGGCTCAGGCCTGTAATCCCAGCACTTTGGGAGGCTAAGGCAGGTGGACTGCTTGAGCCCAGGAGTTTGAGACCAACCTGGGCGACATAGTGAGATCCTGTCTCTACACACACACACAAAATGAGCCAGACATGGTGGTGCACATCAGTAGTCCCAGCTACTTGGGAGGCTGAGGTGAGAGAATCATTTGAGCCCTGGAGCTCAGGGCTGCAGTGAGCTGTGATTGTGTCACTACACTCCAGCCTGGGCAACAGAGCAAGACTCTGTCTCAAAAAAGGGAAAAGAAATGCCCTCCCAAGGTGATCCCTCAGGAATTGACTCAGGAAAGTGGTGAGATGTGAAAGCTGTCTGAAGCAAGATCCTCAGCTGACCACCCTTCCTTCACAAAGGGCTCAGCCACACACAGCCTCCCTGCAGGAATGCCCTCGGGGAAGACGTGGCCCAGAGGAGTCTTTTGGGCCCTGCTCCTCAGTCCTGGCTCTTAGCAGGATCCTCTGCAGCCAGGCTAGCACACCCTGAGCCAGGCTGACCTTAAAGAGTAAGCATGCAGGGCTTATGGACCCTCGGCAAAGCAGAGAGGCTGGTATCAGATGAGGTGCAGCAGGTATAGTAGGATAAGGTGATCTCAGGTCCTCAGTGCAGCCCCCAGATGAGCCTGCAGTATTTTTCTTATATGATCAGGTCCCACTGTGGGCAGTGCTGCTTGCCCAGAGCCTGAGAGGATTATGAAAAAATGGCAAGGGTAGTGAGGCAAGGGGACCCAGCATGGGGACATGAGGAGCAGGGAACAGCGGGTGAGGCTAGAGGAGAGGGAGTTTTAGGGAGGCCTCTGCTGCTGTGACTGTGAGCCCCAGCCAGTGATGACGTGGCCACTGCAAAATCTGAGTTCTGGGAACCACGTGATGAATTGTGTTCTGGGAATAGATTGCAGCCGGGAAAAAAAAAAAGCAGAAGGGTATACCCTCCATTCCCTGGCCAGGAAAACATTTCTGCAGCCTTTGCAGACCCACTGCACAGAAGCGAGAGGGAGGAAAGCCAGGCTCATGTTTTCCTAGGTTGTGCTTCAACTTCTAAAATACGTTTTCTCTATGAACATTTTAATGAGGGGTTAAACATAAGGCCGAAAAAAATAACATTCTGAGAGCTTGTTTGGAGGCTTCAGCAGGGCTGCGCAGCTACGCGTATACCCTTGACTGAAGACTGGCCCTCTATTGGGGATGGTCATCCTCTTCCACCAAGTGCACAGCTTCAGGTGAAGGAGCTGTGAGGAGCGGTGAGGGAGGAAGGGGATACCCACCTAGTCAGCCAGGTCAGCCAGATCAACCCTGGTGATCAACGGGGTGACAGATGTCGCAGCCAGATCACCCTCACATCCAAAAAATAACATTCTGATTGCTTTTTTTTTTAAGATGTAGGCTTTTCTTGAGACTTTCATACAAGACAATGGATGGATAACCTTAACCTCCTAGAGAAAACACACGTTGGCCACAGAAAAAGGCACTTCTCCGAATACCTGCCATAGTGATCAGCAGCTTTGAAACAGCCTCTCAAACTCTCAGGGGTTGGTTGGTTTTGTTTTCTTTTGAAAATAACTCAGGCTTAAGTCCGATACTTTCAGAGCCTAGGAGACACTTAAGGACTACCATCAGCTTAACATGGTGGCACTTGGAGCACATGCTACTTAAGGTGGTGAGGCGGGTGCTGGTGTGAAGGTCTGCAAGCTTGCTTCTCCTCTGGCAGGATGTGAGCAGCCAGAGGCCACTACCTGGGCAAGGATACTTGCTCAGTGTCCATGGAGGGACATGTGATCCAGCAGGTGGGCCGGGACCAGGCCCCTGTGGCCGCCCGACTCTCCATAATAGAGTCCCTGTTCATCCATAGGCCCGTAAACCATGACTACATCTCCTGCCCTCAGCGCCAGGCTGCCCTTCGCCTGGCCCCCTGTTTGCCCATCCCTGGGATCATAGTCCAGAGCTGCTATCATGGTCTTTGGAGTCCACAGTGGGGGTCTCTTGGAGTTCCATTGGAGCACCGGGGAGGAACCCTGGGGGATGGTGAGCCCCTGAAGGTCCTCAAGGTGGGCCATAGAAGGCAGGTGTCCTTGGGCCGGCAAATGCTGCTTCCTGTCATTCTGCTGTGTGCTCACCTCCATCTCAGCCACTAGGTGCCCGGGGATATTGCTCACTTGCCCGTTGCACTCACCGAGGTAGAAGCCATGGGTGTCTTGAGAGCCCCACACTCTTAGCAACTGCCCTTTCTGGAAGACCAACTCCTCTTCTGCAGCCTTGGGGTTGGCAGACATCACCAGGGGGTTGTAATCAGAGAGGGCTACACAGACCCTGGCTGGAGTGTTGGCCCCTGTCCCCAGCTGTTTGAGGCCACCCCTGGGCATCTTGATGACTTTGCTGGATGGAGCTGGACACAGTGCCAAGCTGGGCTCATGCAGCTGGCACTCTCTCTTGTCCCCCAGAGCCTTTCCTTGTCTCCTCTGGGGCCTGGACTCCCTCCTCTCCTCTTGCCTCTCTGTGCCCCACAGATCCAAGCTCAGTGCCTCCTGCTCCTCCTCCCAAATGTTATGGAAGTCAGATGTGTACTGTTGGCTGGCGCCCAGCTGGGGAGGTGTGAGCCCTTGGGCATCTTGCTTTTGCCTAAGGACCCTCTCAAAGGCAGCCTTTTCCTGACACGGTTCTTTCCTGGCCCCACACTCAGTGGGTAGATGGATGAATCCTGGCACAGGGCTTTTGCTGGTGCCCATGTGCCAGCAGCAATTTTTCTTCTCCCCAAGATGGTCACTGAGTGAAGGTAGCCTATGGTTCTGAGGACTCTTCTGAAAAAGCAGGTCCTTTCTACAACCCTCCCAGGCCTCTGCAAGCTCCTGAGCTTGGCTGCCAGCCTCTGAACTTGAACATTCTGCTTCTGAGCCCAGGTTGGACACTGGGGATTCCCTTCTTGAGGGTTCTTCAAGGAATGCTTCTAGGAACTTAGCCTGGGGCTCCCCACAGCTTCCAGGGTTGTGGGGGCTGGCCTTGGCACTCAGAGGAGCCAGTGCCAGCTTCTGGGGGCAGATGGGGAAGGTGACTCTGTAGGTGGATGGGTCGCCACAGATGTAGCTAAAGGGAGTCTCTGGCCATCGATGATACATGAAACAGTCCTCAGGGATCTGAGCCGGCACTGAATCCAGGGACTCGCCACAGAGTGACATGGTTCTCACTGAGACCTTCTGCCATGTTAGGGGCACCTGTAGCTGGGAGAATTTCAACAAGGTGCTCCCAGCAGTGGCATCGGCGACCTCACAAACCTTGAGCCCATCTGCATACACAGCATAACCGGTGACCCGGACTCCGTTGGAGGACCCAGCTGAGTCAATGGTCACAGGGAGCCAGCTGACCACCAGGACACCTGGCGAGGCATGGCGCTCCACCAGCACATCCAGTGGTGGGTGGGGAGGTCCTGCCAAGAGTGTGTCAAAGGTGATGGTGGAGGACATCGTTCCCCAGCATACTTGCAGCAATTCCCACGGCAGCCGCACCTCCACCCGTGCCTGGTAGTGTGTGCCGGGGCACAGACCCTGGAAGGTGTAGCAGCTCACGCCCGCTGGGGTCAGGGCATGCTCTCGGTCATCAAGATACACCATGTGGGGGTGGTGGCAGCTGCTGTAGACCCAGGTGATCTTGGCCAGTGTGGCTGTGACATTCTGAAGGTGTAGCTGCAAGGGGGCCATACAGAGAACCCCTTTGGTCCCCGGAAAAGGTCTGGAGAGGCCTTGCTTCCCCACGCTCTGCAGCAAGCCCAGCTGGCAGGCTTCCATCTTGGTATCCAGGATCTCTGTTGCTGCTTCTGTCTTGGAGCCCACGCTTTCCATCTGGCACAGCTCTCTGTCCACCACTCCCTGCGGTTCCCCAGGTAATAAGCTGTCTTTCTCCAGAGCTTCATCCTGCCCGGCTGGAAGTTGATTGGGGCCAAGGTCAGGGGATTTGGCAGGCAGGCAGCTTGGGATGCAGCTGTCTGGAATCTGCTCCACCAAGTTGGAGGGCACCAGCCCCCGCCGGCCATCCTCAAGCTCCCCCTCATAGAAACCATCCTCATCCATGTCCCCAAAGATATATATGTAGTCCCCAGCTTTGAGGGGCAGCTCACCCTCAGGGTGATCATTGGGCCCCTCAAATGGGTTGTAATTATACTGAGCCATGAAGATCTTGAGCTTAGGGGTAGCAGGAGCCACCGGGCCCCCCACTTCCAGGGCCAGGGACATGCTGTCAGGCTCGAGGTCATCCACCTCACTGGCTGTGTCTCTGTCCAGAGTAGGGCAGGATGGCACGGTGGCCCACATCGACCCCTCAGAGGAGGAGTTTGACTGGGAGCTGGTTTTCTTGGACAGAGGTCGGCTGGCAAGGACTGTCTCTGAAACTTGGGGGACACTGGCTGGCTCCCCAAGGGCAACTGGGCTGTCCTCGAGAGAGGCTTCCTTTTTCTCCTGTATGTCTCTGCTGGGCTGTGACAGTGAGTACTCTTCAGGCTGTGGCTGGAACTTGGGCCTTCTGCTACCCTTAACTTGGGACTCCGGCATTTGACTGGTCTCCCGGGGCTGTTGGGGAGGGTGACCAGGCTGACACTGCAGCGCCAGCATCTCCTTCCGGGAAGCATGGAGGTCACACTGGGCCTGCTGGGGGTCGTGTTGCAGCTGCTGCTGCCTGTCCTGCCCACGCGCCGCCTCCTGCAGCAGCTGCTCAGCCATCAAGCCGGCAGCATCGCGCTCTTGACCCGCGCGGCCCAGGTGGCCGCGCACTTCGCTATTCTCAGCCTCCACCTTCCGCACCCAGTCGGCCTTGGCCTGCAGCCGCCCATTCTCCTCCGCCAGCCAGGCGTTTTTGAGCAGCGCCGCCTGCAGCTGTGCCTCCGCCTCCTCGCCGCGCCGCCGCGCCGCTGCCGCCTGCGCGCCCAGCTCCTCGCACTCGCGCCGCCGCTCGTCCAGCTGGCGCTCCAACGCCAGCATCTGCTGTCGAATCTCCTCGCAGGTTGCGCTCTGGCCTCCCGCCTCGGGCCGGGCGCCACCGTAGCCCTGCGGAAGCGTCAACTGCCTCTGAAGGCGCAACACTTCCCGCTGGGACTCGCGCTGCAGGCGGTCCAAGTCGCCAATGTTGAGCCACTGCGTACAGGGACCTTCCCTTCCAGGATGCGGGTCTCTGCAGGGGCCCGAGGCCACACGCGCCTGCAGGAGGTGGCACTCCTGCTGCAGCTCTTCGATCTGCTTGTCCTTGGCTAGCAGCGCGCTCGCCTGCTCCGACAGGTCCTGGGAGCGCTGGCGGGCCAAGGCCTGGCATAGCTCCAGGCCGGCGCAACTCTCGCCGGGCACAGGCGCGCTCACGGCCCGAAGGTTGGTCTCCTGCAGCTTGCGGGCCCGGTCCGCCAGGCGCCGCGCGAGCCCGGTCAGCTCCGTGCGCTTCACCTTGAGCCGCTTCACCTTCTCGTCTGCCTGGTAGGGGCAGCCTGCACGCCGCAGCTGCTTGTTCTCCTCGTGCAGGGTAGAACAGCGGCACGCCAGCACCCGCAATGCCTTGGCCAGCAGCCAGTTCAGCCTTATCAGCTCTTGGTGGCCCAGGCCCGGGGATGAGGGAGTCAGGACTTGGCAGGGCTTGCTCTCGGGGCCTTCTCCTCCCCGAGGGTTGCTGAGTTTCCCGTGGACTGATGGTGGTGGTGATGGCGGCAGGAGTGGCGATGGTGGCAGCGGGAGACTCCGGAAGCCAGGGGTGGAGGTGTCTGGTGAGGAGGGCCGTTCCTCGGATTTGGAGGCCTTGGGGAGACTTCGGGTGCTATCAAGAGAGCGGGAACGCGCTGGTGGGAAGGAATCAAGGGAGCTGGCGCGCGTGGACAGCAGACCGTCTAGGGAGCCGGAGCACGCAGAGGACACCAGGTCTAGTGAGCCAGAGCAGACACGGACTCTGGCACTCAGGCTGTCGAGACATCCGAGTGGACTGGCGGGGTTGGGGGCGTGGCAAGAGCCGCTCGAGGTTTGGGGCAGCGGCTTTTCCAAGGAATGCACAGCCTGGGTGTCTGGGAATCCCGACACAGCGGGGTGCCCGCCGAAGTGCTCCAGGATGTACTTAAGGAAGAGCTGGCGCTCCACCTCGAGCGCCGCCTGCAGATAGCGGATGCGCGCCGCCTGCTCGCCGTCAGTCTCCCAGCGAAGCTGCGCCAACACTTCCTGCAGGCGACAGCGGCACTGCGCTGCGGAGACCTCGGACGCCCCCGGGCGGCTGCAGTGGCCGCGGTTCACTAGCTCCTCGGCCAGCTGGCGCTGCAGCTCCCGGGCTTGGCGCACCACGCCATCACGCTCGCTGTGCAGCAGCCGCTGCAGCTGCCGCAGCTCGGCCTCCTTCCAGCGCAGCAGCTGCCGGATTTCGGCCTCTCGCTCCCGCTGCATCTCCTCCTGCAGCTGCCGCAGCTCCCGGCAGCGCTGTGCCTCCCACTTGGAGCGCAGATGGTCAGCCAGCTGCTGCCGCTCCCGCTCTGCCGCCTCCCGCAGCTGACGCTCCTGGGCAGCGAAGCGCCGCCGTTCTGCCCGCCATCCCGCCCGCTCCGCCTCCAGCTCCGCCCGTAGCTTCTCCAGCTCCCGCCTCTGGTTCTCCAGTACTGCCAAGCCGCCCGGCTTCTTGGGCGATGCGCCCAAGGGGCCGGGCGAGTCCTTGGCCATTGCGGCCGCGGTCCGGCTGGACTCCTGACTTCGCCTGGCAAGCCACAGCTCGCCAACTGCCGCCGCCCCGGCAGCGGTCAACCGCCCGGCGCGCTTCTTCCGGCCGCCTCCTTGGGGTCTCCGCGTGCCCCTTCCGCCTCTTGGCATGTTCCTCTGAGTCCTGCCGCGGATGTCTGGCCCACGCGCCTCTACACCTGGCAAGGCCAGGGATGGACTCCCACATCCCTGCTCAAACTGAGCCATGTCCCTTCCGGGATGCACTGCGACTTTTCTGGTCCCTACACTTTTCTTGCTTCTAGCACCATGTCCCTTGTGACCCTCCCCAGGCACCCTCCCAGGCACTGTGTAGTCTCAAGCAGGCCGAGGTGCCCTGAGGGAAGTCTGGGCAGCTGCTCCTGGGCTTGGAGAAAGGGGCAGGGTATGTGTGTCAAGGCCCCCCATGCGGTGAGGGCATACCTGGCCATGAGTTCAGGTGGTGTATTTGGGTCAGGTGGATGGAAAATGCAGCAGGTTAGGCCTAAACTTGGCTAGACCTGGACTCCTCAGGACCCTTCAGCCCCTATAACAGCCCTGATCACCCAACTTGTCATCCACCTTTTGGGGAAAGCATGTGCCTGATACACATTTGTGTTTCTGCCCGGAGTCGACTCAAAGGAGGTAGAGGTGAAAAGACTCTCCCCAGCAAAGTGGCATAGGGATGCAGGACCAGATAGGCAGGAAGGGCATGAAGGACACTAGCCTGCCTACCTCCCACATTTGGGTGCCAGCTGGTGACAAACGCTGGAGCCCCAGTGTCTGGGCTACTCAATGGCACCTTAGGCAGAGGTCTCAGGCTGGGCCAGGAGTGAGGGTGAGGCTTCAGCAGAAATATTGGGGGCATCCTGAGCTGCAGAAGAAACATACACACACACACACACACACACACACACACACACACACAGCCTCTGTCTGACTGGCCACCTGTGTGGCTTGCGAGCAAAGGAGCCCTGCTTCAGTCTGGCTCCTCTTTACACTTCTTGCCTGCTCCTGGTGCCAAGTGGCTCTTGGGAAACATTGATGGACACCTGGTACCTGGTCATCTGCATCAAGACCTTGATAATGAAGTCACATCAGAGGCCCCTTTGCTTCTTGGTCTGTGGTGTCTTCCTGTCCCCAGGAAGCACCTGGGACTTCTCACAACTGCTGTGTTCACTCAGCTTATGGCCCTCTGGCTTCACCTTCACAACACTCAAGTTTTTCAACTCAGGTTCCCCTGAACCCACAGGAAATGCCTTTAGGAGGTGGCAAGTAACAAGAACATCAGGAATTATGGCTCCAGATGTTCTTTTTGAGAGGTGAGGCAGATGTAGTGTGTGTGAGAGAGGGAGGAAAGGTGAGATGCAGGGATGGCCTTAGCCTTGAATTGGTACTGGGCTCCTAGACATGGTAGCCACAGGGAATCCTCAGCACAGCTCTGTTTTATGGAAGAGAACCTGAGGCTCAGTGGGAGCCACTGGCTTCCCAGGGCATATGGGCAACTGAGTCAGAGCTGGTGGGTGGGGCTCCACAGCCTGGATGCCCTGCTCCAGTAGAGCTTCAGTTGTCAGGTCAGAAGGGCAGGCTGGGCCGGGCATGATGGCACAGGCCAGTAATCCCAGCCCTTTAGGTGACCGGGGCAGGAGGATTACTTGAGCCCAACAGCTCAAGACCTGCCTGAGCAACAGAGAGAGACCCCATCTCTACAAAAAAATAATTAGCTGGGTGTGCTGCTGCCTGCCTGTAGTCCCAGCTACTCAGGAGGCTAAGATGGGAGGATCACTTGAGCCTGGGAGCTTGAGACTAGCCTAGGCAACAGTGTGAGTGAGACCCAGCTCTAGTTCCAGCTGAGGTGGGATGACTGCTTGAGCTTGAGCGGGCAAGGTGAGGTCAAGGCTGCAATGAGCCGTATGGCACCAATGCACTCCAGCCTGGGCAACAGAACAAGACGCTGTCTCATAATAATTTTTAAAAAGGAGAGCAGGCTGCCACCAAGGAAAAGGACACGGGTGATGGGTCTCTGGGGACCCCACAATCACCATCCAGCAGCTGCCCTAGGGTGTGACAAAGGCATTTGGGAATGTGGTTGAGTGGATAAGCGAAGCTGGGCTTCACCAGGCCTGGGCTTCTGCCATCCCTGTTCTCATCATGTGTAGTGATTATCCAGTGGCCTGCCTGTCACCCCCATCAACTCTGAGCTTGTAGAGAACAGAAGCCATGTTTTCTTTGGTCCCTATCATATCCCTGCATGTGACTTAGCACATTGTTGGTGCCTAAGACAGATGAGAATGAGTTGCAGCCTGGGAGGCAGGAGTCCCAGCATGAGCTCACCATGCTGCTATCTTCTCCAGGTCCAACTTTTTCACCCATTAAATGAAAGTGATGGCCGGGTGCGGTGGCTCATGCCTGTAATCCTAGCACTTTGGGAGGCTGAGGTGGGTGGATCACCTGAGGTCAGGAGTTCAAGACCAGCCTGGCCATCACAGTGAAACCCCATCTTTAAAAAAAAAAAAGAAAGTGATGGTTTTTCTTTTTCTTTTTTTTTCTTTTGAGACGAAGTCATGCTCTGTTACCCAGGCTGGAATGCAGTGGCATGATCTCAGCTGTCACCTCAGCCTCCCAGGTTCAAGCAATTCTCCTGCCGAAGCCTCTCAAGTAGCTGAGATTACAGACACCTGCCACCATGCCTAGTTAATCTTCCTGTTTTTAGTAGAGACAGGGTTTTGCCATGTTGGCCAGGCTGGTCTCAAACTCCTGACCTTAAGTGATTCACCTGCCTCAGCCTCCCAAAGTGCTGGGATTACAGGAGTGAGACACGACACCCAGCCTGAAACTGATGGCTTTAAACTGGATTCTTTAGAGCTCCAGGGTTCCTTGGAAATATAGGACTGCTGGCACACACCTATAGTCTCAGCTACTTGGGAGGCTGAGGTAGGAGGACTGCTTGGATTCAGGACTTCTGGATTGTAGTGTACAATGCTGATCAGATGTCTGTGCTAAATTTGGCATAAATTGGTGATTTCTTGGAAGCAGGAAACCACCAGCTTGTCTAAGGAGGGGTGAACTGGCTCAGGTTAGAATAGGAGCAGGTTGGCTGGGTACAGTGGCTCATGCCTGTAATCCCAGCACTTTGGGAGGCCGAGGCGGGTGGATCACGAGGTCAGGAGATTGAGACCAGACTAGCTAACACAGTGAAACACCGTCTCTACTAAAAACAGAAAAAATTAGCCAGTCATGATGGCATTTGCCTGTCTGTAGCCCAGCTACTTGAGAGGCTGAGGCAGGAGAATCACTTGAACCCAGGAGGCGGAGGTTGCAGTGAGCCAAGATTGTGCCACTGAACTCCAGCCTGGGTGAGAGAGCAAGACTCTGTCTCCAAAAAAAAAAAAAAAAGAGCGAGTTGGCCAGGCACAGTGGCTCATGCCTGTAATCCCAACAATTTGGAAGGCCGAGGCAGGCAGGTCACCTGAGATCAGGAGTTCAAGACCAGCCCGGCCAATATGGTGAAACCCCATCTCTACTAAAAATACAAAAATTAGCTAGGCGTTATAATCCCAGCTATTTGGGAGGCTGAGGCAAGAGAATTGCCTGAATCTGAGAGGCAGAGGTTGCAGCCACTGATATCATGCCACTGCACTCCAGCCTCGGCGACAGAATGAGATTTTGTCTCAAAAAAAAAAGAAAAAGAAAAAGGAGCAGCTCAAAACTCCTGTGGTAATCAGTCGTAGGATCTTGCCCGTGAATAGCCACGGGCAACAAGTGACCTGCCTGTCTCAGCCTCCCAAAGTGCTGGGATTACAGGCATGAGCCAGCACACCCGGCCTCAAAGTGCACTTGATGGGACTGTCCTGGTAGTGTGCAAGTGAGGGGACCATAGTGGTGCTAACCCGACCACCTAATACATGCAGGCTCAGGCCCACACTACCCTGACCACCTCTTTGGGCTGGAGGGAGTTGATAGGGCTGCGTGACGCCTAGGAAGCCAGCACACGGGCAGCACCTCCACAGGAACTTGATTTATTCCTCTGGCCATGGTCTGTAGGGAAGACGTTATGGGTTCCTCTTGTGGGGCACAGACTCTTCATTGCCAGAGTCATTCTCTGAATCAACTTGGGGTATGGGAACAGGCTGGAACTTGGGTAGGACAGGTGGGGAGATGGAGGCCTTCACAGCAGAGTGTGGTGTCTCATCAGTGTTAGGGGAGTCACTACAGGCCGAGGTCCTGCAGATGAGACATGCGTAACCTGCCTGTAAGGTGGGACACCAGCACATAGATACACATGAAAAAACCCCAGGCTGTAGGCCCCTCCTAATATATTTCTACTTCTAGAAACCTCTCCCGCGGATGTTTTCAAGGCTGTTCATCGCACCAATGTCTGTAATTGTAAAAAACCTGGAAACAAATGTCTACGAGAGCACAGCTATATGACCCCCGGTATAGCCATGCAGTGGACTATTCTGCAGTTGCTTAAAGGAATGAAGTGGATATCCCAACAAGTAAACACATCCCAGTGGTTTATTTATGGAAATAAATAAACAAATTGCTGAGAAGTACATGCAATGTGGCTCTTGTGTTAAAAATTTAACGTATGTGGCCAGGCGTGGTGGCTCACACCTGTAATCTCAGCACTTTGGGAGGCCGAGGTGTTTGAACCAGGGAGGTGAAAGTTGTAGTGAGCCAAGATTGTGCCACTGCGCTCCAGTGGTGTGATCTTGGCTCACTGCAACATCTGCCCCCTGGGTTCAAGTGATTCTCTTGCCTCAGCCTCCTGAGTAGCTGGGATTACAGGTGCACACCATATCGACTGGCTAATTTTTGTATTTTTGGTAGAGACAGGGTTTCACCATGTTGGCCAGGCTGATCTGGAACTCCTGGCCTCAAGTGATCCACCCTCCTTCACCTCCCAAAGTGCTGGATTATAGGCGTGAGCCACCACACCTGGCCAATTAAAGGTATTTTTTAAAATTTTATTTCTTTGAGACAGAGTCTTGCTCTGTCTCCCAGGTGGGAGTGCAGTGGCACGATGTCAGCTCTCTGCAACCTCTGCCTCCTGGGTTCAGGCGATTCTCCTGCCTCAGCCTCCTGAGTAGCTGGGATTACAAGTGTGTGCCACCATGCCAGGCTAATTTTGTATTTTTAGTAGAGATGGGATTTCATCGTGTTGGTCAGGCTGGTCTCGAACTCCTGACCTCGTGATCCACCCGCCTCAGCCTCCCAAATGCTGGGATTACAGGTGTGAGCTACCACGCCCAGCTTCACTGTCCTTTTTTTACTGTGGCCATCATAGTCAATGAGAAATGGTTATCTCACTATGACATTGATAAGCATTTTCCTAATGACTGAGGATCTTGAGCATCTTTTCCTGTTATTGGTTATTTGCATATTTTCTTTGAAGAAATAGCTATTTAAGTCTTGTGCCCATTTTTTTTTTTTTTTTTTGAGACGGAGTCTCACTCTGTTGCCCAGGCTGGAGTACAATGGTGCAATCTCATCTCACTGCAACCTCTGCCTCCCGGGTTCAAGTGATTCTCTTGCCTCAGCCTCCTGAGTAGCTGGGACTACAGGCATGTGCCACCACATCCAGCTAATTTTTTGTATTTTTAATAGAGACAGGGTTTCACCATGTTGCACAGATGGTCTTGAACTCTTGACCTCAAGTGATCTGACTGCCTCAGCCTCCCAAAGTGTTGGGACTGCAGGCATGAGCCACCACGCCTGGCCTAATTTTGTATTTTTAGTAGAGACGGGATTTCACCATGTTAGCCAAGCTGGTCTTGAACTCCTGACCTCAGATGATCCACCCATCTCAGCCTCCCAAAGTGCTGGGATTACAGGCCTGAGCCACTGCATCCGGCCATGCCCATTTTTTAATGGCGTTGCTTTTCTGTTGAGTTTATTTGCAAATATTTTATCCCATTGTAGGTTGCCTTTTCACTCTCTTCCTTTTAGGTAATAATGTTCTAAAATTGAATTGTGGTAATGGTTGTACGACTATAAATATACAAATATCCATTGAATTGGGTACTTTAAACGGCTGGACTATACGCCATGTGAGTTATCTTAGTAAAAGGGCTAAAAAAGTTAGCAGGGCATGGTGGTGCAGACCTGTAATCCCAGCCACTTGGCTACTTGGGAGGCTGAGACAAGAGAATCACATAATCCCAAGAGTTTGAGGCTATCTTGTGCTATAATTATGCCACTGCACTGCAGCCTGGGTGACAGAGCAAGATCCTATCTTAAAATTTTTTTAAAAAGCCAATTTGGAGGCCAGGAGCAGTGGCCTCCACCTCCCTGGTTCAAGCGATTTTCCTGTCTCAGCCTCCCGAGTAGCTGGGATTATAGGCACATGCCACTATGCCTGGCTAATTTTTGCATTTTTAGTAGAGACAGGGTTTCATCATAATAGTCAGGCTGCTCTCGAACTCCTGACTTCAGGTGATCCACCCACCTGGGCCTCCCAAAGTGCTGGGATTACAGGCGTGAGCCACAATGCCTGGCCTAATTTTTGTATTTTTAGTAGAGGGGGGTTTTGTCACGTTGGCCAGGCTGGTCTCAAACTCCTGATCTCAAGCAATCCACCTGCCTCGGTCTCCCAAAGTGCTGGGATTACAGGCATGAGCCACTGTGCCCAGCCTGATTTCTCACTGTTCTAAACACTAGGAAGGGGGTCCAGCTTTTCCTGCACCTGTTTAGAGTCATTCCTGAAAGAGGAAAGGACATTATAATGAAAATCTTTTCCAGTACTCTCCCTGAGTACTGCTCCTTCCCTTGGGTTGGAGCCAAGATGGTGTCTGGCCCCGAGGAGGCGCAGAGGCACACTTACCAGGGGAAGCCAGGGCGATGGAGCTTGAGCGTGCTGTTTCCAGCCACATATGAGAAATGGAAGCCTCCGGAGTTGAGAACCAAGGGAGTCAGATCAACCACGTGGCTGCAGGACAGGGTAGAGAGGGGACGTCAGCCCCAGGCCCCTCCACACCTCACGTGCAGTTCTACAGCATGGACACAGAGCCCACCTCAGAGCCCAGACCTCTCCCCTGTAAAATGAGAATAAGCACTCATGATGGTTGTGAGGATTAACTAACAGATTGAGAAGAAACTGGCCAAGCATGGCATACGGGACACTCTCAAAATGCTTTTTCATTTCCCTCAAGCCCAGAGTAAATCCCTTCCACCTCTTTGGGTTTGATGACAGGCCATTCCTGTTTAATTTCACTTCAGCTCTTGAAATGTCCAAATTCTCAACCTGGAGGATAGAAAAGAAATCTCTCTTTTTTTTTTTTTTTAAAGGTGGGGTTTCACCATGATGACCAGGCTGGTCTTGAACTCCTGACCTCAGGTGATCCACCCACCTTGGCCTCCCAAAGTGCTAGGATTACAGGCGTGAGCCACCGCGCCCGGCAGAAACGAAATCTCAGGACAGGTTTGGGGGCCTCGCTTGAAGAAAAGTACCTTATAGAAGAGCCATGAGAATGATGTGGCTTCCATTCACTCAGCAGATACACTGGAACCATCTCTTGTGCCCACTTTGAGTTTGGTTAGGGGTACAGGAGATGGGATGTGGGGGTTGGGAACTAAGGAACTAACCCAGCCTGGGGGATGGAGGACTGCCTGGAGGAGAAGGACAGACCTGAATGAGTCGCCCGGGCTAAGTGAGGAGTCAGGAGGTGCAGGCAGTTAGGAAGCACACTGCAGGCAGAGGGTAGCATGGGGAGCCATGCCCATGGGGAGAGGCAGGAGTGGGGCTGGAGATGTGGGAGGTGCCCCCTGGTTTTCCACCTGTCCTTTGGGAGCCCCAGGATCCTGTCTGGTGCACCTGGGGCTGCCTTGCTCACCTAAATCCAAGAAGGTGGAGCCCCTTGGTGCCTTCAGTCCCCTCCTGATGCCTTAACCACAAACTCCATTTATCTCCTTTATCTACCAAGACCCTGTCTGCAAAGAGGGTTCTGCTGCTTAAAAGCAGAGAGCTGGCCGGGCATAGTGGCTCACTCTTGTAATCCTAGCACTTTGGGAGGCCAAGGTGGGTGGATTACCTGAGCTCAGGAGTTAGAAACCAGCCTGGGCAACATGGCAAAACCCCATCTTAAAAAAAAAAAAAAAAAAAGCAGAGAGCTGAGAGCCATGGCTGCAGGCCCAGGAGAGCGAGCCACTGGATTGTTCTGAGCAGGGGGCACCCAGGACTGTCTGGAGTTGGGGAGGCTCCCACTGACCGACTTGCAGGGCAGCGGAGGGAAGGGTCCAAAGACCCTTGGCAGAGGGTGAGAGGGGGTGACGGGGTCGCCACGGAGACCATGGTGGTGGCAGCAGCAGGGTTGGTGGCAGGCACAGGCAGGTCAACTGATCCTGTTAGAGGATGGGTTCTGCTTTCTTCTGTGTTGGCTTCCTTCCTCTCTTCTTGGGGTCTGCAACAAAAGGTACCGGTGAGTGCCTACCTTGCAGCCAGAGCAAAGTAGAGTGGGAGCCAAACACAGTGGGGTGGGGTCTTCACATAGTCCCTCCAACAAAAGAGGAAGGGAGGCCCCAAAGAGCACCATGAACAATACCTAGAGCCACTGCTGACAGGGGCCAACACGCCCCATCTCACCAACCTCATGGGGGAAGGTTACTCTTGCCTCTGCTTACAAGTGGACCTAGAGGCTCCGGCTGTCCAAGCCACAGGCAGGATCCATGCCAGGCTGTCTGACTTCAAGGACAGACTTTCACAGGAAGTGATGGGATGTTATGGCCAAGGAGGGGTGGGCTTGGCCCAGGCAGGTCAGTCTGCAGCCCACCCCCGAAGCATGGTGAAAAGCTGTGGAGTTGGCCAACACCAGCGTGGGGTATCCAGGACCGGAATAGTGAGCCCACCAACCACACCCAGCAGCAGGGTCATCCTGGGGGTGTGGAAAAGGGCACTTCCTCCATGAGGACACACACATTGAGGAAGTCCTGCAGAAGTGGGCTCAGGGAGGGGGTCTTTGAGGGGCAGGAGCCTGGGAGCAGCCCCTGACCTCTATGTCACGTCTTCCTCCTTCTTCAGAGTCTGGCTATTTCTACCCTTCAAAGTTGGAGGCTACCAGCAAAGTGCATGTTAACAAGCTCCTAATATGGCCCATCAGAGCAGCTCGTCTATGATGACAGCCACCACCCTGCCTGGCCCGGAGACCAGAGCCTGTGCTGCGGAGCAACGCAGACCTGAGTTCAAGTTCAGGCTCAACTACTGTGTGAACTTGCCTGTGACGGCTAACCTCCTTGTGCCTCTATTTCCTCTTCTGTCAGACAGGGATAAATAACATCAAAGCTACCTTGGGGGACTATGGGGGCTGTTGTCCAACAATCAGTGGAGGGAGGGCTCACTCTCAGCACCCCAGAAAGTGGGACACCCAGACAAGCTGGGCCTCCCCATGTGACGCAGAAGTGAGTAGCCCTACACTAGTGTCGACATCCACGAACACAAATATACTGAAGGAACTGAGCCTGAATCCAATCGAGCTTTAGAGCAACTGTCCAAGAAATACAGGCAGAGGAGGAAGCCACCCACCAGCAAACTGTAATAGCCGAAAACTCGGAAAGTGGGGCGCGACAGAGGACACCAGGTGGGCTATCCCTCCTCAAAGGGGACATCAACAGAAGTCGCCAAGGACCCAGGGCCATCCAGTGTATACTTGCTGTCCCTGTGTGGCCACATATATGGCCCCCTTTCATTTCATCCTCACAAGTGTCCCAGTTCAGACACCAATTATATGATCATCCTAGTTAAAAAGAACCTAAGAGGCCTAACAGCCAAACATAACGAATGTGTGGGTCTCACTGGGTCCTGAGGTGACAGACCAAGTCTAGAAACGCTTTTGTGGCCCATCTAGGAGAGGTGACTATGATCAGCTGATGTCAGAGAACTGTCGTCAATTATGTCAAGTGTATCAGTGACATTGTGATTATGTCAGCAAATGTTTTTATAGTTGTTGTCACTTTATAGAGACAGGGCCTCACTCTTTGTCACCCAGGCTGGAGCACACTGGTGTGATCATAGCTCACCATGACCTCAAATTCCTGGGCTCAAGCCATCCTCCTGCCTCAGCCTCCCAAGCAGCCAGGACTACAGGCATGTGCCACCACACCTAGCTATTTTAAAATTTTTTTTGTAAAGATGGCATCTTGCTATGTTGCCTAGGCTGGCTTCCAACTCCTAGGCTCAAGAGATTCTCTTACCTCAGCTTCCCTAAGTGCTGGGATTACAGGTGTGAGCCACCGCACCCAGCAAGCATTGTTGTTGCTTTTTTTTTAAGTGCCAAACACAGGACCAGAGACAAACCACAGGGCCACACCAAGGACATGGTTTGGTCAGTGCCAGGGCTGTCTCAATTTTTTTTTTTAGTCGGGTTTTCTGGGTTGCTTGAGCCGGGCCCTACCTGCAGGCCTTCATCCACACTCCAAACACTCACCAAGGAGAGCAACGAGGGCTGTCTGTCTCAAAAAGGTGGCCCAACTTGCTCAGGATCACACAGCCAGAAGTAGCAGAG
Organism: Alouatta palliata; assembly: GCA_004027835.1. Lineage (NCBI taxonomy): Eukaryota > Metazoa > Chordata > Mammalia > Primates > Atelidae > Alouatta > Alouatta palliata. The sequence goes on along the minus strand of PVKV010022760.1, from coordinate 5,107 downwards.
CTCAAGTCAGTCTCTTAACTAAAGAATCTAGCTAGGGGCAGCGCCTCTTCTTCTCCCAGGTCCAGATTGCCCAGGCCCCTTCCTGCTCTGGATAAAACCTGGTCCAAGGAGGGTAAATCCAACGGGAAGAGTCGAGGTGGTCACCTGGCCCTCGGCCTGGCTGCACTGGACTCAGAAACCCTCAGGGCCCACCACAGGCAGAGGTTGAGCCTCATCCCAGGAGTAGAGATGCACGCGGCGGATGCTCCGCTTCAGCGGCTGCACCTGCTCCTGCATCTCCAGGGCACCCACGCTGTTGCAATGGTTCAGCTCCCCCTGGACAGCATAGAAGAACTTCACCTGCAACAAGAGTGGGAGAGGCAGGGCAGCGGGAAGTCCCGGGCGTGAGATGCCTGGCCGCTCCACTCCCCAGCCTGTGCAGCCTCGGTTTGTGGTAGATCCTACCCTACAGCCCTAGTTACCCCAACGGCGACCTCCCCACCCCACCCCCGGCCCCAGGTCCCACAGCTCCAACAGTCAGAGCTCTGCTCTTGGGGATGGCGGACCCGGGTAGTGACAGTTTCCGCCCAGCCCGTCCCACGCCCCGCGGCCTCACCTGGAGTAAAGAGCGGATCCTCTGTTGTTCCAATTCAGCCTGCTTGCCCATGAGCCCCACCCTCTCCGCCAGAGATGGTTGCTGTCGAGGCTGCGGACGAAGCGGCGCCGCGCGGACCGGGTGTAGATGTCCGCCTGCCTCTGGAAGTTCCACCCCGAGATCTGCCGGCAGAAGGTCATGCTTTGCGGGACCTCGCTGTGAACTCGTGAGGATGTCCGTGGGTGGGCGCGGCTTGGCGGGACGGGAGGCCTGCGGGCGGAGCAGGCGTCGGGGCTGGGCTCTCGAGGGTCTGGGCCTGCCTACCGCCACCCGCCCCAGGGCCGGGGCGCGGGGTCGCTAGGAGCTGCCGGGGCCGTAGAGCGGGGCTGCGAGCCCGTTCCCGCGGCGCAGACGGGACTCCCTAGCCAACTGCAGCTGACCCGCCGCGGCGCCCCAGCCAATCAGCGCCGAAGCGGGGGGCGGGGCCAACCCCTGGGCGCCTCCCGCACCTGACAGAGCCCGCTGCTTCGGGCAGGCGCGCTCTCGACCTCGAGGGGGCGAACGCAGCTGCGCAGGTCGTGGCCCAGTCCCGCAGGGGCCATCGGGCCTTTGATCTGGGCAGAGCTCTTGGCCGGGCCGAGGACGTGATTGGTCAGCAACTTCAAGGCCCCCACCTCTCGGCCGGCCTCCAGTCCCCTCCGACGGGCGTCCTTCCTCGCGGTCTGTAGACTCTAGGGCTTCAAGCTGCGCTTCCCCTTTATCCAGGCAATGCCCGGAGAACTTCACTCCGCCCCTAACCCCCCTGGCTCCAGACTTCTCGCCTTGCTCCTTCCCCCTCACTCTCCAGCGGCCTCCCCATCTTCTGTGCTCTCCTCTCCTTTACAGCCACTTACTTGATCTGTACTCGCTGTCGCCTCTTCAGCATCTCCGGCTCCTCTTGTGTTAGTGTCCTGTTCCTCCTGCACCTCATTAGCCTTTTCCTCTTGCCCCTGGAATGCGTTTGTGAAGGTCCCGGCTTCACCGTGGCTCGTGCCACCATCCCTAGCTAATTTTTATTTTTTTTGTAGAGATAAGGTCTCACCATGTTGTCCAGGCTGGTCTTAAACTCCTGAGCTCAACCAATCCACCTGCCTCGGCCTCCCAAAGTACTGAGATTACAGGCATGAGCCACCACACCTGGCCAATTAAAATAAATAAATAAAAGGCGGGGCTCAGTGGCTAACACCCATAATCTCAGCACTATAGGAGGCCAAGGCGGGCAAAGCACCTGGGGTCAGGAGTTCGAGACCACCCTGGCCAACATGGTGAAACCTTGTTTCTACTAAAAAATAAAAATAAAAAATTAGCTGGGCATGGTGGTGCGCTCCTGTAGTCCCAGCTACCTGGAGGCGGAGGCAGGAGAATCACTGGAACCCAGGAGGCAGAGGTTGCAGTGAGCCCAGATTTCGGCACTGCACTCCAGCCTGGGCAACATAGCAAAACTCCCTCTCAAAAAAAAAAATAAATAAATAACAGGCTGGGTGTAATGGCTCATGTCTGTAATCCCAGCACTTTGGGAGGCTGAGAATGGCAGATTACTTGAGCTCAGTAGTTCAAGACCAGCTTGGAGAACATGGCAAGGCCACATCTCTATTAAAAAAAAATACAAGGCTGATCGCGGTGGCTCACGCCTATAATCCCAGCACTTTCGGAGGCCGAGGCGGGTGGATCATGAGGTCAGGAGATTGAGACCATCTTGGCCATGGTGAAACCCAGTTTCTACTAAAATACAAAAAATTAGCTGGGCGTGGTGATGTGCGCCTGTAGTTCCAGCTACTCAGGAGGCTGAGGCAGGGGAATCGCTTGAAGCCAGGAGACAGAGGTTGCAGTGAGCTGACATTGTGCCACTGCACTCCAGTCTGGGCGACAGAGCAAGACTCCGTCTCAAAAAACAAACAAACAAACAAACAAAATTTAGCCAGGCGTGGTGGTGCACACCTGTAGTCCCAGCTATTTGGGAGGCTGAGGTGGAAGGATGGCTTGAGCCTGGAAGGCAGAGTTTACAGTGAGCTGAGATTGTGCCACTGCACTCCCACCTTGATGACAGAGCCAGACCCTCAAAGGGTTGTGCTCCTTAAAACAAGTTTGAGAACCCCTGGGTTGGAGGCCCTCTTGCACATTATGTGCGCACACACACACACACGCACACACACCCCATCTCATATTTCATGACTTCCCTGGCCCAGAGAGAAGGTGGTATGTCCCCCTTACATCTCAGTTGGCCCCATGTCGCCAGCCCTGTATTCCACTTTGCCTGTCTCTACAGCCCCAGTCTGTGACCTTTGGGCCATGGAGCCTGGATTCCTGGGCAACCTGGTTCACATCCCTCTCCTGTCAGTCCTGCCAATCTGGCCGGGCTCCACCTCTTTCTGCTCTGCTACCAAAGCCCCAAGCTTTGTAGAGCCTGCCTGGCCTCGAGGAGGGGAATGGGCAGCTTAAACCCTCCTGAAAGCCTGAGGAGGGTTTAAGCTTCCCATCCTCCGTTGCTACAGTTGCTTCAGCTTTTCATTCCATAGCCCTCATTTTTATTTATTAAAAACTTTTTTTTTTTTTTTTTTTTTTTTTTGTAGAGACAGCGTCTTTCTATGTTGCCTGGGCTGGTCTTGAACTCCTGATCTCAAGTGATCCTCCCACCTCAGCCTCTCAAAGTGCTGGGATTACAGGCATGAGCCACCACACCCATCTGCATATTTCTTTTTTTTTTTTTTAAAGATGGGGTTTCACCATGATGAACTCCTGACTTGAACTCCTGACTTCAGATGATCCACCCACCTCGGCCTCCCAAAGTGCTAGGATTACAGGCATGAGCCACCACACCCGCCCCATCTGCATATTTCTTATTTTTGTTTCTATGTGTTTTCTGTCTGTTCTTTGCTGTCTCCTCCATGTTTAGAACAGTGCCTGGCACATGATAGGTGCTCAGTAAATACATGACTGAAGAAGACAAAGGCAAACAGGCCAGATGTGGCTGCTGCCCTCAGGGAACTGACAATCCATGAGCAAAGAGAATGAGCTGCAGACTGGAAGGCAGGCATCCCAGCATGAGCTCACCATGCTGCTGCCTTCTCCTGGTCCACCTTTCTCATCTATCAAATGAAAGTTAAGCTGGATGTGGTGGCTCACACTTGTAATCTCAGCACTCTGGGAGGCCAAGGCGGGTGGATCACTTGAGGTCAGGAGATCGAGACCAGCCTGGCCAATATGGTGAAACCCCATCTCTACTAGATAATATAAAAATTAGCCAGGTGTGGTGGCAGGTGCCTGTAATCCCAGCTACTTAGGAGGCCGAGGCAGGAGAATTGTTTTCACCCAGGAAGCAGAGGTTACAGTGAGCTGAGATTGTGCCACTGCCCTCCAGCCTGGGTGACAGAATAAGACTCCATCTCTAAATAAATAAATAATAAATGAAAGTGATGGATTACATAAATGGTTTTCAGACTGGGTTCCTCAGGGCTCAGTCTGTGGAGGATGCAAAGGTTAAATGCAAACAACAATGGAATAGAGTAACATTGGTGCTTGGGCAAGTGCTTTGGGTGAGAAGAATGTGGTGCTGAAGGGGAGAAGAGCTGCATCAGAGCAGGCTTCCTGGATGAGGCAAGGAGGAAACGCAAGAGTTGAGGGCTGAAGGAGAGGGAGTGAGGGCTGCCCAGAGAAGCTGAGAGGCTATTTCAGGCGGTGGGAACTGGAGCTGCAAACCCCTAGGCCCCTGCAGTCTGGCTCTCTGTAGCAGCCCTCACCTATGCCCACCACCCTTAGGGCAATGCACTGATATTGGCCAGTCCTATTATGACCCTCATTTGAGAGTGCACGGAGGACTGGAGCTCAGAGGGAGGGTCGCCTGGCCTGACTCTAACCAGGTGAGTTCCAGTGGAGTTCCTTCCATCCCCCAGCACTAGATGGGGCTGAATACCTGAATCGGGCCCGTGCTGCTCTTCCTGCAGCCTGCCCAGCTGGTCCACATCTTCCTGGGCCAGAAAGGCAGCACTGTGCCAGCTTCTAGCTCTCTGGTTGGGGCCTTCTGACCTGCTGGGCTAGACTCCTGCCGTGGTTGCCCTGGCCCAGCTCCCCAGCTCATGTGCCTCTGTAGCAAGTACTCAGCCCCTTCCCACCTGCCCTTTACAAGCCTCATCCCTGAATCCTCCCCACAGCCAGGGAGGCTGGCGCTGTCCTCTCCAGAAGAGGAAACTGCCCAGTCACACAGGGACTGATGTGCAGGTCTGTGTGACTTGAGTCTGGGCTCTGAATTGGTGCTTGCAGGGTCTCACCCGCTGGCTCTGGCAGCCTGAATGTTACTGTAATCCCTGAGCCTTTGGACAAGCAGGCGCTTTTTCCTCAGGACCTCGTTGCTGCTGGCAGAATCTCTGTTTCCCGGCTCCCCACTGCTGCCAGGACAGACCTATCTTCTGTCTTCTGGCATCCCCATTTCTCTTTCCTGTGGATCTATTTCTTTTTTTTTTTTTTTGAGATGGAGTCTTTTTTTTTTTTTTTTTTTTT
>PVKV010022759.1:0-27297 GCA_004027835.1 Alouatta palliata | reverse complement strand
AAGCCAAGCATTGCCCTGGGAAGGTTACCTGATCCTCCTTTGCATCAATTTCTTCATTTATAAGAAGCTGTTAGTAGTTCGTGCTTCATAAGGTTCTCTTGAGGATTAAATTTGTTATTCATTCAAAAATTTTACTGAGGGCACAGTAAGTACAAGATGCTACTCTAGGCTCTGGGGATACAGCGTATAACAAAACAGACAAAATTCCTGTCCTTATGCCCATTATAATGGAGGGATACAGTCATTAAACTAGTAAAATATGTATTATTTTAAAAGGGAATAAGTCATAATTAGGAAAAATCAAGGGAGAGGTATAAGGAATGGTGGAGGAAAGAAACTTGTTAATTTAATGGTAGTTGAGGGTAACATCACTAAAGGTGACATTTGAGGAAGGATACGATTCATTTAAATTGGTTAAGGCATGTAAAGAAATTGGAATAGTTCTTCACATACAGCAAAAATATAATAATACCTTTATGAATTATAATTTATTGAGCACTTTCTGTGGGTCCAACACTGTGCAATGTGCTTTATATATTATCTTGTTTAATTATTATAATAGGCCTGTAAAGTAAGGATTATTAGCCCTTTCTATTGAGGAGGAATCTCAGAAGACATTGGCTTGTTCAAGGTCACATAGTTAGTAGGTGATGGGGCCAATACTCAGATCACATCCGAACTTACCTTACAAGGCTAAGTTCATCTACCCATTCTAGAGACATCCTTTGTGCTTAGGGACTATATTAGACTAGGCTTTGATTCACACAGATTAGAAGACTGGTCCTGCTGCTGGAGGCCTCAGTTAGATGGAATAAGATCGTATAGCTAAAAGCTTCTGCAAGGGCTGTGGGGAGTTGTGAAATATTACCTTCTCTTTAGTATTTCAGCTTGAGAATAAGGGCAATATTGCCTGGCACTCCACCACCAGCACCTGGCTCTGACACTTTCACTACTGTGTATGTTGTGGGCAAGCAACCTAAGATTGGGCAGTGGGGAAGACAGAAATAAAACGACATTATTGGTCAATGGCTATTACTCCATTACAAAAGATAATTTGGGTTTTCAGAATGGTCACTTGCTAAAGTTTAAATAAAAAAAGAAAAACGAGGCTAGACTCAGCTCACTGATGACTGAACTATAAATTTTGCCTGGAAAATGCTGGCATTGCTATAAAATTCAGGCCACCATCTGTTAGTGCTTGCTTAAAGTAGCATTTGCACCAGGTAATTAAGATGTCACATGCATTTGAAGCACAAATCATCAGTGAGTGCATGGGTGCCTAGCATCCCTGGAAAGATTGTAGATGGTAAAAATGTTCTGAGAGGAACATCATGTTGCTTGGAGGATATATTTACATGAAATCACAGGAGCTAGTGTTTTGAGTCACCTGAGTGGGACTGAGTAGAGGAGGAGAAGAGGGCACTGAGAAAACTGCTTCTTGAATTGACTGGATCATTTAATCAAAATGATCAACTGGCTAGGCCCATGCAGTCCGGCAGGCCTAGTAATACGTTTGGCCATCACTGTCTGTAAAGTTCATCATGAATTGAGGGGTATAAGGAAGAAGGGAGGCAACTCTGGCTAAGCCTAAAATTCCTAACTAAAAAAGAATTGGCTGTAAAGTACTTTATAATTTGCAAACAGCCTTCTCTTTTGTTATTTCATTTAATTTTACCCACAGTCCTATGAAGTAGGAATTATATCTACATCTTATAGATTGTAAAACTAAGGCTGAGGGAAATAGCGTATTTTTGCCCAAAGCCATATAGATAGTAAGTGGCAGAGCCTTGATTCAAACCAGGGCCCTTTTAACTCTAAATCCTGAAGCATTTTTCCTACTCTGTAGAGCCCAAGCACAGGCTGCTCTGATATTAGAGTCAAATAATTTTAGGTATCTGACAAAAAAATAAAAAACCCAAAAAACGTATTTTACACCTTTATAGTCAGGTAGAGAAATGTACAGACTTTAATTCCAACAAAGATGCCAGAGATTGCCAAACATAGCGAGGGCCTGGAATTTTTTAATAGTAAGAAGTAACATTTATTGAGTGCTTCCTATGCACCAGGCCCTGTTAGAAGAGCTTTAAATGCATGCACTATTTCATTTAATCCCGAGAACTACTCCATGACATTGATTCAAGGAAAGCTCATCAGTAGATTAGATGGCGTCGCCCATACCCAAATTTTGAAGGTTCTCTTTGGGGTGATGTCCAGGTGCCTTCAGCAGACACAGCATGACTGGATTGTGGAGCTGGGCCAGGGTAATGATTCTCCCAGCTTTGGAGTCTGAAGAGTTTTGCTTTTTTGGCATCAAAGATCATAATTAATGGAATTAAGTAGACTGGGCTTGCTTCCAAGTGGCTCTTCAAGAGTATCCTTCTTTCTCATCATGGTTGGGGAGGAGATTTGTGCTCCACAGGCTTTAATAAGATGTTCTCTACCTAACGTCTGCATGTTTATCTTCACTTCCCCAGTACGTGCCCATGGACACTTCAAGGATGATCAAGCTATTTTGTTCCTTCACCCTAGGCACCAGGGCACATGCTTCGGTTGTGATCTTTGTCAGAAAATACTAGGTTGGTGCAAAAGTAATTGCAGTGTTTGCCGTTACTTTTGCACCAACCTAATAGGATGCTGCCACTGCCCACCCAACTTACTCTCCTAGTACTGCTCCCACTTCTTCTGTGAGATGCAGGTAATCATTCTCATCATTCCTGGCATCACCAGGAAGGTATGAAAACAAGCAATATAATGTCTCCAAAGACCTTACAAAAATAAATAATCACAAGAACACACTTCATAGTGGTTTTCAGGAACTTTGGGGGAAAAAAGTGCATCTGCATGTAAGTATAGTTGACAGACTGATGTGCTTTTCCCTGAGAATGTCTTCCTGCCATCTGTGTGCCAGGTTTGTGGAGGTTGTCCCTTTTCTCCCACAGATCATTATGTCCTTTCCCAACCACATGCCCGGTGCCTCACCAACTATTCATTTCTCACTTGCCACCGTATTTCAGGGAATAACTAGACATACCCAGCTTTGTCCTCGAAAACACATCAAGTCTGGAAGCTTTGAGTTTCCTTACCTGATTATCTCGGTTTCTAGTCCTCCACTTGGTGGTGAGGAAACACATGAATAATGTTGTGGATGGCTGTTTGTTTTTTTCTGCTTTCTTGTAATTTGGGAGGCAGTGTGACCATCCATTACTGAATGCCTACAATGGACAAGGTATTTGCGTTAGTCAACAGGAATACCAAGGAAAAAGCATATTGTCCCTCTTCCCTTCACTGTCCTGCAAATGCTTTCTGGTAGGGAATCTCTGCCTGCCAGTGACCATTCCTCATTCCAATTCCAGCTTCTAGCAGATGAAAAAGGACTAATAGAGTTATAAAGAAGCCACCCAGGCCATTGAGCCTGGGCTCATCGAGCCATTGCAATGCACTCATCATGTCCTTCCTCTGTGTAGACCAGTGGTTTTCAGTCTATGTTCCATATAGCCCTTGAGTTGTGAGGCAGGATCTGAAAGACTGCCATGAGTTAAAGTGATGGGGTAGTCTGAAGTAGTAAATAGATGATGCTCCAGGCCCTCACTCCACCTCTTCCTCAGTGACTCCATTTTAATCTGTTTTACGTATTGGGATCTGCCTGGATTTCATTTTTAAAGCCCTGCTGCTGCTGAAGTGGAAAACCAAAAACTGTATGTTCTCACTGATATGTGGGAGCTAAGCTATGAGTTTGCAAAGGCATACAGAGTAATATAATGGGCTTTAGAGACTCAGACGGGGCAGGGTGGGACAGGGGCCAGGGATAAAAATCTACACATTGGGTACAATGTACACTGCTTGGCTGATGGGTGCACTAAAATCTCAGAATTCACCGCTATGTAATTCATTCATATTACAAAAAACCACTTCTACTCCAAAAGCTATTGAAAAATAAATAAAAATAGAAAAGCCCCGCTGCTAAGAATGAACTGATAACTACCAGTGTAGACCCAGCCTGAGAATACTCATGGAGCAGGGTATTTACTGGATAACTGCCTTTATCCACCAGTGACAGGCAAAGAAGTTCTGGCTATTGGACAATCTCACAGTCCCCTTTCTCAATCCCACAAGCTTTTTAAAGAAAAACAGAAGAAGAAAAAAAGAAATGCTTCCCTTCCTATGGCCAAATTGCTGTGAACAGATGAAAGAGACCAGACTGACAGGTGATTGTTCCCTAAGATTACAGCCTGCACCCAGTCTGAATCTGAAACACTTGCAAGGAAAAAAAATGCCAGAAGTTTTGAGTAATGCTCCTCAACTGGCGTTTGCTCTTAAGACTAGATGAACACACACTATTTCCACTCCATTTCCTTAAACTAGCCTCTGTGCTAGGCTGTAATGAAACCTGTAGGGGAAGAAAGACCATTAGCTTGGGGAGAGGATTATTTTAGTTGCTTAAGCCATCCTCTCCTGAAAAATAGGCAGATGGTTAGGCTGAAGTCTGCCTTTTTAATTCAAATGCCATTAGGAGGCCCATTGGTTTTTCTCATATTTATTCATTGTAGCTATTTTATATAGCCCTATACACCATTTAAAAAATAAATTCTAAACTGTCTCTTGATATTATGTTAACTGACAAATTCAACCTTATCACCACCAACAACATAGAGTTATCATCAGGCCCAGCCTTCATCCCCTTGGTTACACTGGCCTTCTTATCTACAAAATGTCTGCTTTTCCATACCATTGCACCTGTCTTGAATGATCTATGTCCTTCAACTACCCATGTCCAAATCTTAGTTCATTGAAAAGGGCTCATTCTTTCAAAATAGATAGATATGTGTTTGCATCCCAGCTCTAGTACCTTGGACAAGTTACTTAATCCCTTTGAGCCTCAGTTTTCTCATTTGTAAAATGGGGACAATAACTGGACCTCCCTCTCTGCTAGAAATTTCTTGAATATTCAGTGAGATGACTTAGGTAAATCTTCTGGTACATATTGGTGCTCGTTAAATGGAATCATTATTACTTACATTTCCAAACAATTAATGTGCCCCTTACTCCATCATGCCTTCCCTAATGCAGGCTGAGGGCATCTTTCCCTCCTCTGAACAATATCTATTTAGCATTGAACCAGACACTAAGATGTGCCATTCATTTGTTCATTAATTCAAAGAGCAAATATTTATTGTACCTTTAGAATGTGATAGGCACAGTATCAGATGCTGGGGCAGGGTGGGTGTAGAGAGGTGGATGTGAAAGAAGGAGGGGAGGAGGTGGAGACAGCAGGGCTGAAACAGATACTGTTCTTAAGCACCTAATTTTCCAGTAAAAAAGATGTTCATATACACAAATAACTAGAATACAAGGAACAAAGCGGTGTGCTTTGTAAGAAAGGTACAGCTGGAGATCCTGCTAGAGGACTCTGGAAGCTAGACACTGGAAGACAAAGTTCTGGAAATGACAACCGTCTTCTTTCTTGTTAACTTTCCCTTTGCTTATCTCTCCAGCAAAGTTCTGGCTGTGGATCCTTGAGGAAGAATAGGAGTTTTTTTTATCTTCCACAGAGCTTACCAAAGTACAGAATGCGCTGTCAGTGTACGTGCTGATTTGAGTAAAATATCTGCAGTATCCGTAGTAAACAGAATAGGTATACAACACATTCCAAAAAAGACCACCTATTCTCTTGTTCCATCTAATAGCAAGCGAAGAAAGTGCATGTACTGTAACTCAATGTGTGAAAGGGTTTTTAAAAAGATGGATAAGTAAGTATTCCTCCTCCTTGAACTTTAAAGATCCCTGAGCTTATTTTAAACAAAGAGCATTTTGTTGAGGATTTTAGTATTGAGCCAACTATAGGACACGTTGCATTTCCCTGAACCTCACGATGTTACAGAGAGGGACTAGAAGCACTTCTGGAGTACATTTACCCTCCAGGCGCTTCCATTTGAACCTACTGCTTGTCCCTGCCTTTCTGAATTAGTATCTGAGAAATTGTACCTGAGAATACTTTTTAAAAACCAGTTTATTGAAGTATGATTGATATATAAAAAGCTGCCTATATTTAATGTATGCATATTATTGAGTTTTGGAGATAAGTATACATCTGTGAAATCATCACCACCATCAATAACATAAATATATCTATCATGCCCCAAAGGTTTCCTCCTGCTCCATGATTATTATTGTTTTGTTTTTTGATAAGAACACTCAGGATAAGATCTCCCCTCTTAGCAAATTTTATGTATAAAATCCAGTATTGTTAGCCATGGGCACTATGCTGTGTAGTAGATCCGCAGAACTTACTTATCTTGTGTAACTGAAAACCATCACCACCCCCTTGCCCAGCCCCTGGTAGCTACCATTCTTTTCTCTGCTTCTATGAATTTGACCTCATTGTGCTTTTGATGGATGTTAGAACCATCTACCTTGACCTGGCTTCAGCCATAGAAGACTGCTGCAGAATCTGTTGAAAGTTGGATCCCCTACTCCATCTCAGCACAACATTCTCCTCCTGTTCATCTTCTTCCGTCTTTCACCACAGTAGTCTTTTCATTAACAGAGTTGCTTACTCAATAGTGTACATTTCTTTTAAGGCAGATTCCAGTGATTTGGGATTTGTCTTAATTGACTAAGCTGGATGTAAAAAACCCTGAGAGTCAAATGACTGTGGATGTCTGTCCCCAGACCTAACCCTAACCAACTCTAACACCTTGAGAACGTCACCTAGGGTCTCTGAATCTGTTTTCTCTGCTGTTTAATGAGGGGGCTGGCTTTGCTGACTAAAGTACAAACAAATAGCTATACAAGCCTCCATCATCACTATCCACACAAATAATGGAGCTAGAGACACGAGATCCTTTCCAGGTAATTTAATACTGCTGCATTTTAAAAGTGGTGGGCTAGGAAGATGAGTTTTAAAAGCAGGGGTGGGGGGAAGTAATTCACATCTCCCAAGATAGTGTTTATAATGGTCTATTAAGAACACATTGAAAAGAAATGGACTAATTCTGTAGTGTTCTACCCAGGATGGCAGGCCAGTTCAGTCACAGCATTTTTTGAATAGGGCTATAAACAAATCTCTTTCGGTGAAACCTAGAGCTGCTTTGCAGAAAGCAAAAAAGTGGAGTTTTCCCCTAATACTTTTAAAAATGGTCACTTCACCATTGCCAAACTTCATTACCACTCTCAGGAGCTAAAGCTTCGAGATTAATGATCCTCATCTAAAAGAGAAGGCAGTGACCACTAAAAGAAAAAAAAAATTACCAGCACATGATATTTACTGTTCTGCATTCTTTGAGAATTAATGTCAGTGATACTGTTGCAACATTTTTCAAAATGAAGGATGGCGTTTTCTAATTGTCTAGTTAAAAAAAAAATCCAAGTCTGAATCCCCAGAGAAGAAACCTGAGTTTAAATCATTAACACCACAAATCTCTGATAATTGTGGCATGTTTGCAAGTGCCTTAATCAGGATGGTATGTCTCAGTGGCCCGTTTTAATTTGATCGCACTGATTAAGCTTCTGTAAGCTAATATACATTGCATTTCCAATTCAATTAAATGAGAATCTCCTGCCATTACCAGATATTACCAAAATGCCCTGATGGGTGAACACTAGACTTGGTATTTTCAATTGCTACAGACTTCCTAATTATATAATCTTTGTATTAAATTAAATCGATGAAAGCTCAAATTAAATTCAGCAAACTTTAAGGAGTAAATATGTTTTCCCCATATTTTTGGCAAATTTTCACCTCAAGATGTGGAGCATATTAGTCAGAACTCACTGATTACCTTTAGTGATACATTTTACAGGGCCGTCTCCCCCATATACCAATTCCTACAACAGTCTATCCTGTTAGAAGGCACTGTAAATGTGGGTGATGAATAGGCACTCTCTCTATTATGTATGTATTATAGTTGTGCCTTTTTCCACTGTAGACAAGAACTATCTTATGTAAATGTGATTGCTTTGTAAATGTAAATGTCTACTGGGTCATCGATCATCCTGGAGATAGAAGAAACTGAACAATAGGGGGAGGTGTGAGAGAAACTGTCTAGGGACAGAAATGAAGAAAATTGCTAAGTGGGTAACAGATTGAATCAATGGACCTGGAGAACTTTGTGGAGGGTGCTAGGGTGGAACGGACAGCCGTGAAACTACTGGAAGCCTGGCCTGTGCCTGCAGAGCCCTCCAAAACCTTACTTCCTTGAGGTTCTGAGGACTGACTGCTAAAGGAGAAAGGGGCCTCTTCAGCATAGATTTGAAGCAGGAAGGAACCGAAAAGAAAAGCCCAGCTTCATTGTCAGGTGAGCACTCTGGGTGCCTGTCTTTTGCCTGTGCATAACAGGTTTGGAATCCCTCAAATCCTTCCCACTCTCAACAACCCACACAAGTTGCCAGAGTCTTACCTAAAAACAGCCCTTTGGGTGCCAGTCATATGCCACCCCCTGGAGGAAGAGAGTACTGAATAATACCTACTGCTGCTGATTCCCATGCCCTAGCAGTTCTCTCAATTTCTTGGGTGGTATCAGGAGGCAGGCAGGCTCAGCAGTGAACTCAGGAACCATCAGGGTGAGAGTCCCTCTGGAATTTTCTCATAATCTCTTAGGCCCTTTTTATGGAGTCTGGTTTTCAAAACCTGCTATAAGCCAAATGTGTGACTCACACAGTAATAAAGGCTTCTAAATCAATTTGTAAGACATCTTGAAGTTAAACAAGAAGGAAAGGCTTTCTATTTTTGCCCCGCATATTTTTTTTAGATCCTGCCTACTTCCACAAAGGATTTGAGATGACTTCCAAAGCCTTTCTTACTCATGCCTAAGAGTATTTAAGAACTATTTCTGAAAGTTGAATTTATGTGTACCATATAAATAGAGGAGATGATTATATAGAAACATGAACAGATCGGGGCTTTCTCACTTTATACAGTAGATCAACTCTGGGACAGTGGTAAAGTGAGGGAAGTATTTGGGGAAATCTTCCCTTGGTTGTCCTTTTAGTTCCTTCTCCCAACATCTGCACTCTCTAAGCAATGCCTTTCCTTCCAAGCAAAACTTCCCTGTCTTGTATCCCATATCTGCAATGTATGGGATACAAGACAGGGAAGTTTTGCTTGGAAAGAAAGGAAGTTTTGCTTAAACCCAGGAGGCGGAGATTTCTCTGGGTTCAAAACTTCCTGTCTTGTATCCCATACCTTGCAGGGAAGTTTGTATCCCATACAAGACAGGGAAGTTTTGCTTGGAAAACTTCCCTGTCTTTATTTACTTTCTAATAAACTCTGCTGATAAATATGAAATAGGGAGTAGTAGAGGCTTAATACATATGTCAGTTGCCCTAATGTTCAGAGGAATTCCTGCAATGGTAGGAGAGACATTTGAGGCCAGAAATAATGCTATTAAGAGTTTATTCCAGCTGGGCATTGTGGCTCATACCTGAACTCCAACACGTTGGGAGGCCAAGGTGGGAGGATAATTTGAGGCCAAGAGTTCAAGACAAGCCTGGGCAACATAATGAGACCCCTATCTCCAAAAAAAAAAAAAGTGTTTTAAATTAGCCAGGTGTGGTGGCACTTGCCTGTAGTGATAGCCACTTGGGAGGCTAAGACGCAAGAATCAGGAGTTTGAGGCTGCAGTGAGCTATGGTCATACCACTGCACTCCAACCTGGGTGACAGAGTGAGACCTCATCTCTTAAAGCAAACAACTAACAGCAGCAACAGCAACAACAACAACAACAACAACAAAAAAAAAAAAAAAAAAAAAAAAAAAAAAAAAAAAAAAAAAAAAAAAAAAAAAAAAAAAAAAAAAAAAAAAAAAAAAAAAAAAAAAAACAGAGAGAGATCCCTCCTATGGAGTTAATAGTCAGATCCTGCATTGGGGCAGGGTGGGTTGGGGTAGAAAGGGGGTGTGAAAGCCATGTTATAGAGATGGGCACCGAGTTTTAAGGAAAGAAAAAGAGGCCAAGAAAGATCACTGAGGACCCCAAAGGCAAACTTCACTGCCTTAAAATTTTGCTGGGGCTGAGGATGATCAGGAATCTCTGGTTTAAAAATAAATGTGAAAGCAAAGATACTAAAGGCAAAGCACAGGGATTTACAGAGAAAATGAACACACTGATTTTTAGTTGAATGATGTCTACAATTTATCACTAAGTTATTGGTCCAGGTTCATATTCCATCCTATCACCATTCTACTGCACACTGACCTCCACACTCTAAGCAAACTAAACTCCCGGAGCCGCACATTGCCACCCCATGCCTTTGCTCATACTGTTCCCTCCAGATACAACGTTGCCTGCTCTACGTCTTTGTCCAAATAGGACTGATTTCTCAAGGCCTTATTCCTGCTGATGTTCACAGCTCAGGCAGCCATGCCTTCCTCTGAACCTCCAGAATGGGTTTTCTGGACTTCTTCTAAGGAATCTCATTCATCTGACTTTATCATGTGTAAGTCTTCTCTTCCCTTCAAAGCTGCGGACATCTTGGAAAGAGGACAAGTCCTCTTTATATCTTTACTCCTCTCTTCCCATGGACTGAGCTGGCCCAGAATCTTGAAAAATAGCCAACCACTGATAAATGCTTTCTAGTTAAGAGTTCAGAATCTGGAATTAGGAAGTTCTGGCAGCAAGCCTCAGCTTGCGTTCATTACTTCACCTCTCTAAGTCTTGGTTTCCTCATCTGTAAGCACCTACTTCAGAATTGTGATTTTTGTTTTGTTTTGTTTTTTTTTTTTTTTTTTTTTTTTTTTTTTTTTTTTTTTTTTTTTTTTTTTTTTTTTTTTTTTTTTTTTTTTTTTTTTTTTTAGATGGAGTCTCACTCTGTCTCCCAGGCTGGAGTGCAGTGGCACGATCTCGGCTCACTGCAACCTCCACCTCCCGGGTTCAAGCGATTCTTCTGCCTCAGCCTCCTGAGTAGCTGGGATTACCAGTGCCTGCCACTTCGCCTAGCTAATTTTTGCATTTTTAGTAGAGACAGGGTTTCACCATGTTGGCCGGGCTGGTCTTAAACTCTTGACCTCAGGTGATCCATCCACCTCAGCCTCCCAAAATGCTGAGATTACAGGCATGAGCCACTGTGCCCAGCCTGGAGTTGTGATTTTTCAATGAGATAACTCATGTAGAGTGTTTAGCATGGGGCAAGACACCTGGTATAGATTCCACAATTATTTGCTATTGATGTTATTTTCTCTTAAGGAAAGGTGCAGTCCTCTCTGGCTCCCTGTGGCAGTAATCCAACTGAACCATTATTCCAGAAGGAAATCACATTAGGAGTTTTTTGGGCAAAGGTTTGCTAAATGCCCTGACTCACATTATATCTACAGTGACATTTACCCCATCAAAATGCAGGGACAGACAGGAACTGGTTTCAACTTGAATTCGATATTTCTGTGGCCCACACACTGAATGCCACCAAAGCCTCCACTCCCTGAGCAGCAGTTTATAGAGATGGAATAGTGGCAGTTTTTCATTTTCCAGAGTCCACTCATCCTTCCAAGAATCTCAATGCCTCATTGATTCATAATACAGTGCATAAAGATTTCATTTTTCCTGCCCACAGTGATACATTATGGAGGCAATCTGTTTTGCCACTGAAAAGTTTGCTTAGTAGAAAAATTTGGAGTTTTGACATTCAGGAAATTACAGTCATCTGTAAAACACGATTGATATGCCAAGGCTAACATTTTCATTGCACTCGCGGAGCCAGAATAACTATGATAAAATATGTGTTACCCCACACACATTTCAGGATGTTTTAAGGAAACATTAGTTAACTCTGAGACCCTCCTCCCAGGGCTCCAGGACTAGAATAGTTGTCCCCGTTAGTTGTTTGTTTGCCTCTCACAAGGATAGTATCTCCGTTGACCCAACCAAGAATCAAGCTGTAAGACAGTGATGACTTTCCTGAGCCACTAGGTTAAAGGAATGAAAGGGAGTAAAAAAAAAGAGAGAGAGAGTTTGAGAATTCCACCCCATTTTGGAAGTCCACCCACAGAAAACACAGGTATAGGTTAGGTGGAACTAGAAGCTGAAGGTTTACAAAAAAGAAATTAGACTGCTCTACATCTGCCTACAATTTAAACTTGTTCTCTGTACTTTTACACCCAACCTTTTATTTTTTCGTTGGTCTCTTTCCACGTGCAATTTTCAGTGTTACATGACATCAAAAGCCCAGGGCTCCAGAACTATCCACTTGTTCAAAATTTGATTTCAGAATAATAAATGCAGTTATTTTGCCTGAGAGATGTGGTTGATTTCCACTGGCATACTGAGGAAGCGGTCCATTCAGGATCGGGTTTAGCCAGGTTGTGAGCACTTTTGACTTGGTCCTCAAGCATTCGGACCCACGGGAAGTGCACAGGCAAAGTGTGTGGTTCCAAGGCAAGTGACAGGTACCACTGCCTTTGTCTTTGGAAATGGCTTAGAATGAACTCTATTCAGCCCTGGGACAGCTTCTTCAGGTACTGAGAAACACATTCTGCCCAAAGTGTGTGAGTAAGTCTGACTCATGAATCAAGCAGTTTTTAAAGTCGTCATAGAAGACCTGCATGCACCCATACGCAAACAATTATTGCCAGTGCTCACTGACCTTATACTATGTGTCAAACACAATTCTAAGTATTAATTCATTTAGTTATTACAGCCACTCTGTGAGGCAGTTGATAGGATTATTGTCTTCACTTTATGAATAAACTGAAGCACAGAGTCCGAACGTTTTTCCCAAAGTCGCACAGCTATTTCACAAGAGACAGAGCTGGATTTGAATCCTCAATAGAATGGCTGCAGAGCTCATGCTTGTGATCTATATTATATCACCTTGCATAAAGAAATTTTATAAAAGCCCTCTGCTGCCTGGATTCTCTCGCAAGTGTCCCATGCCTGTGGTAGGAAGGTTTTCTTGTCCTCCTGAAGCACCTGGCCGAACTTCACTCTCCTTCTGCCCCAACATTAACCCTCTTGCACCCACCAACTTGGCTTCATTCATTTCCTGCCGGTGGTTGCACAGGTGCTAGAGGAGCAAAGATAAATCAGAGGGTGTGGGGAGGAGAGCAGATGGATGTCAAAGACACAGTTGGGCAAAGACCACACCTACATAGGAGTTTCGGGACCCTCCAATCAGGGGAGTAAGAGGAAAAGTGATTTCCCAGAGGCATGTTGAGGATTCACTTGCTTGCACCCAGGCTGAAGCTTTGGGGATACCCATATTCAATTTTCTCTCCTTGCTGCTCCCCTATGGGCCTTATTTCAGCCTATTTGGCCACTGACAAGGGAAACTGAGAGACAGGGGAGCAAAGAGGACTTATAAGAATGCAATGAGGGGATGTAGAGGCTGGAAGGGTTGAGAAGACGGAGGGGGAGAAAGGGGAGAGTTACGGGGTCAGGACAGGAAAAAAAGATGAAGAGAGAATGGCCAAACAACCGGGAGGAGGAGGAAGTCACTGAAAAAGAAGAGGGGATGTGCATGGCATGAGACGGGCTGTGGAGGAGGCTGACAGAGGAAGAAGACTGAGGGGAAAGGCATATGGAGATGTTCTCTCTCCTCACTTCTGTGATCTCAGTCCTGTCCATATGGGCTCTCTGATATGGTTTGGCTGTGTCCCCTACCCAAATTTTATCTTGAATTTTAGTTCCCATTATCCCCATGTGTCATGGGAGGGACCTGGCAGGAGGTAACTGAAGCATAGAGGTAGGTTTTTCATGCTGTTCTCGTGATAGTGAGTAAGTCTCACAAAAGCTGATGGTTTTATAAAGGGCAGTTTCCCTGCATATACTCTCTTCCCTGCTGCCATATAAAACATGCCTTTGCTCCTTCTTCACCTTCCATCATGATTGTGAGGCATCCCCAGACATGTGGAATTGTGAGTCCATTAAACCTCTTTTCTTTATAAATTACCCAGTCTCAGCTATGTCTTTACTGGCAGTGTGGGAATGGACTAATACACTCTCCTCACCACCAATAGTCTTCCTTGACTGCCTTCTTGGGCACCACTGAAAGGCTCTTAATTGCATGGGGTTCCAACTAGATGGCCTTGATCTTCTCCTTCTGTGAGGTCCAGGTACACTTAGAACTGAGGCCTGTCTTCTTGTCCTGATTTTTTTTTTTTTTTAGACAGAGTCTTGCTCTGTCATTCAGGCTGGAGTGCAGAGCTGCTATCATGGCTCACTGCAGCCTCAACCTCCTGGGCTCAAGCAATCTTCCCACTTCAGCTTCCCAAGTATCAGGGATTATAGGCACATGCCACCACACCTAGCAGAACGGATATCGCAGAGGTTATTTAGTCCGTCCCCCATACAAATGACTGATCAGTCTTCATTTTGACCCTGTACTCCTTATCTCCTATTGTCCCCCCCACACAGGAAGCAGATTCTTAACCAAAGGAATAAACTTTACATTTTGGATTTCCAGCCAGCTGTGTTGGGAAGGGGCTGTGCTTCCCAGCACTCCTGAACACATGCCACCCCACAAGGCTAGCCCTGGTTGCCTGTCCCATTAGGGTGTTGCAGAAAGCTCTTCACTGTCATGCAAAATTCATTTTATTTTAAAATAAAACGAACAAAGTGGCATGGGGCAGCAAAATGAATCTAGACATTTAGACTTGGCTGTGTGGCCTTTCACCTCTCTGTATACTAATATAAGTATCTATGAAAGGGACTGTCTATTTCTCAGGCATGTTGTGAGGTTCTATGAGGAAGAAAATGTGCTTTGTTAAAATATATATATTTGCTATAAAGAACTTTTTAGAAGTAGAAGAGAAAGAGGGTGCTATTTCCTTCAAAAGATTTAGAATAATAGCTCTTTAATCCTTGAAAATGAACTGAGAAATATAAATACTCCCGATTATTTAAAAACCTCAAAGGTGACCTGCTCATCACCTGAACGGTGCTTGGTACGCTGAAATGCAGAAATACCAGTCTCCCAAAAATGTACCTGCCCATATTTCAACTGTCAACACATTCTTTTTACCACGTAAAAGGTGAAGGTCGACGTGTTGTCCCTGTGCACATTTCTAGTAACACCTTAACTCATGAATGTTAAATGGAAGGAGGTGGGGTAGGGGAACAACAGGACTTCGAAAATAGCCCGGGGAAAATCAAATCTTGCTTTTACTTAGTGTGTTCATGACCAATTCATGGTTCTGAAAAAGAAAAAGTGTTTGATCAAAACTGTCACCAAAAGACCTCATTTTAAATTCTAAATTCCTTTACTTTCTTTGAGCAGAAAGGAATAGTTTTCCTGATTATGACTATTGAAGCAACCTTTACCTGTGCACAATAGCTGGTCTCCTACATGCTGTGATTTTAGGATGGCCTTCTTCTCTATAGAACTTCCCCTACTGCTGCCTGAAATTCTACCATACGAGGGCACAACATTGCCCCTCAGGGGCTGCCCCTTTAAAAAGGAAATGCTTCTGGTGGTACTAAGTACAAGACACTTTGGCGAAATGAGTTTTTCTAATAACTTTCCTTCTAGATCTCAGACTTTGAACAGACTGAGCCCAGAGAGAGAATCCAGTGGGGGAAAGGCTGGAGGAACGGGGAAGTGTAGGGCAAGGGATGGAGAAGCTTGGAGGACCCAGGTCTCCTGACTGTCACAAAGGACAAAAGAAATAGTAACTAAGGGTGGGATGTCAGGCCTCAGTAGGGAACATTTGGAGGAGAAGGGGCCTCTTTCACCCTTCCAAGTTGTATTGTGGGTACAACATTCTCTCCTGGCTGGGGAAATGCCAACCCAGGGCCTGAGGCACTGCACAAGCCAGAGGTGGAGACATTTTGGGACTCCTTTCAGTGCCTGTATAGTTTAGGGAAGAAAGCCCTTTGTTTCTGATTGGTGGGAGGAAGAAGTCACCTGCAGTGGGGTGGGAGAGGGTAAAATGGAGCATCCTGGGTGATTTCAAGGCTTCACGCTAGAAGGCTCATCAATGAACCCACCAGTCTGAGTTCCCACAATGTGCTGGGCTGTGTGTTGAGAGGCAGAAGAGATACCAAATAGTTTGGCTCTTAAGGAATGTCTAGCCTGGTTTGCAAGACAAAACAAGAGAAATAGAGTATGCAGCCATTTATTCAGGGCTTAATTTGCAACAGAGAAAACATGGGGAAAACACTGAACTGGGACTTAGGAGATCTGGGTTCTGGTCCTAGACCTGCTGCTGACTAGCTATATATCCTTGGACAAGTTCCCTCCTTTGCTTGAGGTTCAGTTTCCTCATCTGTAAAATGGGAATTTTATATCTTGTCCTAATACTTCATGGGATTGAGTGAGAAACTAAAGATATAAGAACAGTGGAATCCCTTTCAAATTTCTGATTGTTATTAACCAGCCCTCCCTCCCTCATTCCTATCTTCCACCTTCCCTTTTTCTTTTCTTTTTTCTTTTTTTGAAACAGAGTTTCACTCTTGTCACCCAGGCTGGAGTGCAATGGTACAGTCTCTGCTCACTGCAACCTCTGCCTCCCGGGTTCAAGCAATTCTCCTGCCTCAGCCTCCGTAGTAGCTGGAATTACAGGCATGCACCACCACACCCAGTTAATTTTGTATTTTTAGTAGAGATGGGGTTTCTCCATGTTGGTCAGGCTGGTCTCAAACCCCTGACCTCAGGTGATCCACCCGCATCAGCCTCCCAAAGTGCTGGGATTACAGGCGTGAGCCACCACACCTGGCCCCGACCTTCCCTTTTTCTGTCCTTCCCTACTTTCCTCCCTCCCCTCTTTCTTCCTCCCTCCCTTCCCTACTTCTGTCCTTTCCTCTCTCCCTTCCTCCTTCCCTTCTTCCTTCTTTCCTTCCTTCCTTCTCTCAGGCACTGATATCAATGAGTTTTCTTCGGATGACTTTTCTGAAAAACCATTATGAGAAGGTCGGTGCCATTTAGAATAATCTCGGGCTTTAAGTCTACCTTACAGTGAGTTACTATTTCTGAGAGTTAAGCTCAATTCCAGGCAAAAAACCCCAAGCCAGGAGGGAAAGCTCTATGCAGCGCATTAAGTGGCTCATGCAGCGCGTAAGCAGATCTCTCTTCTCATTGACATGTCGTCACAGTAAATGATAACTTGAAGCATCTGAGGGAGGTTCTACCCTCCAGCAGTTGCCTTAGTTGGAAAATCAGGGTCAGACATCTCTCTTAATGTCAGTATTGACTTTGAGTCCTTCTTTATGGGTTTCAAGTCTTGCAGTAGAGAATGAGTGAACTTCAACCAAATAGAGGTAATTTGCCCTGCCTAAAGCTGATTCGTTTGTTGATCACCTTAAGGATAATATTCAGGAAGGTGAACAAGGAGTCAGAGACTTGGTATTGGGTCCTTTCTGTGCCATAAACTGGCCAGATGACCGTGGACCAGTCCCTATCCTTCATCTCTGGGCTTTAGCATTCTCATTGCTGAAGTGATTGGAGCAGGTAACCTCTGAGAGGTCTGCCAAACCATCTACTCTGTGCAAAATATGGACTTGTCACCTTCATCTGTGAGTGACTCCCATTGGTTTCCTTTACAGGGACCTTGCCTTTCTTTGGGTGGCTAGTTTCCACACATGGGACATGGCTCTTACTCAACGAGAGAGTAACTCAGAGCTCATCGTGTGCATAGAGGGAGGTGTGCAACACTCTCAGGCTCCCTCTTGGTTGAACTGCCCCCAACCATGATGAGTAAAATGGCCCTACCCCCTTTCAGTGAAGTAAGGTCCCATTTTGTACAAGATGAGCCTTGTAAAGTGTCACTTATTTTGTTTCTTTCTTTTTTTTTTTAATCCTAGTCTGTCAGAAATTTTGGAATGTTTATGCTTTCACCAAAGTAGAGCCATGGCTTATATTTCACAACATTCATAGTTGTCTAATTTCACATATGTTTTTCTATTCTGTCACATTTTGGACAGGTTAAAAAAATGTTTTTTTCTCTAGGATTCAGGACAATACAGTGTGATGTAAAATTGCAATCTGGAGGAACATACTGTGCGTGGAGAAGGGATAAGAGCACCTGGCCCCTGACTCTCCAATACTAGGCCACTGGTTTCGGGGGAGGTCCCCTTTTTGCCTTAAAGGGGAAACACAGTCCAAAGTCTCTACTCCATGAAAAACAAACCTCTGATACACAAAACTTACAGAACTCTTGTCAGTTTCAATACTAATATAACCTTCAAAATAATTCTGCTCAATCAGGATCTTCATGTCTTCAGCGCTCCTTCCTGTACTCGCTCCAATGTGACGTCACGTTCCTTAGCTAGAGAGGTGGGATGGGGGATGGATGAGTTTTTTTCACCCCCAGTATTGTCATTATAAAGAAGCAAGGCCATGCCTGTTACTGTATAGAATGCTTATTTCCTCATGCATGTAGCCCAGCCATGTTATTCACTAATTATGCCTTTTGCAGCTTGAATATCTGAAGAAAAACCTTTCCCAGGTAAAAGGAGGCATGACCCTGCCAGCCTTTGCAATTCTGAATGGTTTCAATTCTTTACAGTTTAAGTGGTTAAAAAGTTCTATTCCCCCACTCCTCTAAGAAAAGCAAGGGTTTGTACTTTATATCTGTTAGCACCTTAAAACAATATTAGAGCTCATTAAAAATCAACCCAGGGCTCAAGAAGGGCAGCCTTCATTTAGGGGGAAAACTTTTACCCTATGCTTCTCTGGGAAATAGCACAATGCTGAGAGCAGGCATTTTTCCTGACTAGCTTTCCTCTAACAGTTTCTCCAAAGTACAGTTAGGGTACCTGCATCCGAGACAGCACATGTCCAGCAGGCCCAGGCGAACGAGTGGGACTGGCTACCATGGGCTCAAAATTGCCTTAGTATTTATTGACTGCCTACCATGTGAAAAAGTCCTGTTACTTGATTTCTTGTCTCTGTGGAGGTCCCTAAACAAATGGTTCTGTGTGATTGTGGATTTCTCACAATCTGGAAATGTGGAAAGGGAACTGGTTATCTGATTTGGGGATCCATGGAATAGGAAGTATGGGCTAAAATGGTAGTAGCCACCTATACCCCTACCCTTGGGCCCCTCAGCTCTAAAATGCTCAAATCCCAGCCCTACAGTTCTATAAGGGGCCCACAAAAACCACAGAATTTGATCCCTCATTTCACATCCCAGTATATCCAACTGCCTCTTACTCAAATGTCCTGCTGCATTCAGGCCAGTTGTGCTCCTGGTCTGTGGCTCTTGAGGCTGTGCTCAGGCACAAGTGAGAATGAACAGCCCAGTGGGTGAGAGCGCACACACACCCACACACACACACACACCCACACACACACACTGGAGGCTCAGACACATCTGGCAGTGAGGATACAATGACCAAATAGGACATCAGCCAGGAGAGTGGACAAGAATTTGGGTTCAGGAGTCACACACACCTGAAAGACAGCCACTAGCTAGCTTTGTCCTTTTAGGAAGGTTAAACAACACTTTTTTGCTACACAGCTTTATCTATTTAATAACAGCAACAATACTAACAATCATGACATTTGTTGAGTGTTAGGCTCCAAGCATGGTTCTAAGAATTTTATATATATCCCCATTTTATCTTCATAAAGACTCTATGGTTTTCCATGCATTGTAGATGAGAAAAGTAGAAGCACAGAGAGGTTATTTACCCAAGATGATGCAGCTAGTAACTGCCAGAGCTGGAATTTGAACCCAGGCAGTCTGGCTGTAGATCAGCACTGTCAAATAGAAATACAACGCAATGGATGCACCTGGAGGCGATAAGTGTAAGCAAATTAATGCAAGAACAGAAAACCAAATATTGCCACGTATGGTGGCTCATGCCTGTAATCCCAACACTTTGGGAGGCCAAGGCGACTGGATCACGTGAGATGGTCAGGAGTTTGAGACCAGCCTGGCCAACATGGTGAAAACTTGTCTCTACTAAAAATACAAAAATTATTCAGGCATTATGGTGCACCCCTGTAATCTCAGCTACTCAGGAGGCTGAAGCAGGAGAATCACTTGAACCTGGGAGGTGGAGGTTGCAGTGAGCCGAGATCGCACCACTGCACTCTAGCCTGGGAGACAGAACAAGACTCCATGTCCAAAAACAAACAAGAAAAAAAAAAAAAACAAGTATTTCATGCTCTTGCTTATAAGTGGGAGCTAATCAGTGAGCACATATGGACACAAATGGGAACAATAGACGCCATGGACTACTTGGTGGGGTGAGGAAGGGGTCGTGGGTTGAAAAACCACGTATTGGGAATTATGCTCACCACCTGGGTAATGGGATTCATACCTCAAACCTTAGCATCATGTAATATACCCATGTAACAAGCCTGCACATGTACCCCGTATTTAAAATAAAAGTTGATATTCAAAACAAGAAATATGATGTAAGTCACCTATGTAATTTTAAATGTTATAGTATCCACATTAAAAATGAAGATACGGATTAAATTAATTTTAGTAGTATATTTTATTTAACCCAGTATATCCATGACATTATTATTTCAACATGTAATCAGTATAAATAATAATTAATTCATGAGATATTTTCTCTTCCTCAGAGTCTTGGAAATCTTAGTATGCTTGAAAACACTTAAAGCACTTCTTAATTCAGACTAGCCACATTTCAAGAGTTCAGTAGCCACATGTTTGATGGCTACCATATTGGACAGTGCAGCTCAAGAACAAGCCCTTTTTATGACATACACTGTGAATAAAATGAAGGCATTAGCACCTATTTGATAGGTTTTCTGCAAAAACTTCTAGCATAGTGTCTGACATATTTTAGGCACCTGTTAAATCATAACATTTACTAGTTTCCTCTCTGTTGTGCTCTTTGCTGATATCAGAATGCCTTCCACTCGACCCACCACCATACACGCACCTAGGCACATCCTTTTAATTTTTCGTAATCCATCATATTCCTCCCCCTCTTCTATGAAGCATTCCTTGATGACCATAGCACAGTCAACTCTCTCATCCTAACTCATTTCTCACTTATGTCTGTATGACACAGTTAGCACTGAACTATACTGTACCTTTATCTGCCCCCTCCCCCACTGAATAGTAGTCCTATCTCTCCAATAAATTCTAAGCCCTTTGAAAGCAGGCGCACATATACATGCAACTTCCTCAGCATGCCTACAGCTATATGGTGACTTCTAGGTCACTCAGAGTTATAACATTGTTCATGGATTGATTAAACATTTGTCTTGCAATCCAAAGCCAAGCCCCAGGGCTAAAAGGGTACTATGCTCCTTCTTTGCACATGCCTGTTTCTGGATTGAGTGTCATGAAAGTAACAGTTTTATTACTTTTTAGTTAAGACCTGAAACATGCAGGATTTTATTGTGGATGTATTAGTCAATCAAAAGGCAGGATCAAAGCAATGGATTCCTGGGACAAGAGGCACTAGGGATGTTTGTTCAAAGACGAAACCATCATAGTCCCAGTGGAGATTCTCAGAAATTTCCCCAACCTCCTCCCGTCCACTGCGGCATGGAGCTTATGATTCTTCCCCTCTGCTCACTCTTGTTGTAGGGTTGGGAGAAGGAAGAGAACCAACCCCTATCTCTGGTAGTTCCAGATGCCAATCCTCTAGGGATGGCAGTTTGACAGAGGATGACACATAGAAACACTCAGTAAGCTGAGAAGTTCCATATAGGGAGGGAGGAGTTCCTAGAAAGAAACTCAGGCAGGAAGCTTAAGTGTGTTAATCAGTGGCAGATCTGATCTCCATGTGACATGGGCAAATCATATCCCTTTATGGGACCCCAGTCTCCTCATCTGCACCCTGTAGGGGTTTTTTGTAAAAGTTTCTTCCACCTCAAAAACACACTGGCTATTAATGAACTGAGACTCACAAAATAATTTTAGAATACAAAATATTGGAGGAGAGGTGGTGTAATCTACAAAACTTTTCATGATGCCAAGCAACTGAACGGATTCCAGGTAAAGGCCTGTCACTATGGGTCATACAGTTTGGAATTTCACATCTTGTTAGAGAACTCAGCTTTCTCACTGTTTGCAAAAGCTCTTAGATTTATGTACTTTGAAACCCACTGGGCTTGGGAAAGAGGAGAGTGATTTCTTTTAAAAAGAAGTAAATATCACCAGGACTGATTGTGTGAAGAATTCCACCTTGAGTTTGAATTCACAGGCATTAGAAATCTTCTGCATTTTCAACAAAGGGAAAAAACCATTTTTCTGCTTTGTTAAGGAAAGAAAAACAATGGCATAGAAGAACATCCTTCTGTTTAATGAAAGCCCATTTGTGTTCCTTTGAGTGCCCCCCGCAATACACACAGATGGGTTTACTTTTAATTAATCAGAGGAAAAGAATCAATGAATGAAGGTGTTACTTTATATACACAGAACTGTTCCTTTGGGTGAGGTGTGAAGAAGAGCAGAAAATTCCTGCAAGAACTGAATAGCATGTTTGATGGGTGCAAGACCTTCATTCAGCCTCTTCAGATTTGGTTTTGTATCTGGTAAATCTTGTGTCTAGTAAGTCTTGCGTGTCACATAGATCACTGTTCTCCCAAGAGTTTATCTTGCTCCTCACCTTTCATGGGTTGCCCAGAAAGTCTGGCTAAGTCATCAGCCCATGGCATGAACTTGAAGGGGAAAGGAAGAGGTTCAGCATCCATATCATTTAGGTCTTTCCAGTGTTGTGAGACAATCAAATGAGGTGTTGTGCCACAGTGCTCCATGTAACCCACTGTCTGCGAATGCAACAGCTCACTCTTCTCACTAGGTAAAGCATGGCTACTAAGTCACAAAAGTGTTGTGACAAATGTGCCAAAAACAACACATCTACAGGCGCGTCTACCCGCTTCAAAGTAGTCCCCTTGTGAAGTCCCACACTTCTTTTATGAGAATGCTGCCACTACTGAAAACAGCATTTATGAAACTCCTATTTGGGGACTGCTAATATGAGCCACACAAGAAAAGCACTTAAAACAGCACCTCCAGGGCTTAAGGGATCTAGCT
Organism: Alouatta palliata; assembly: GCA_004027835.1. Classification (NCBI taxonomy): domain Eukaryota; kingdom Metazoa; phylum Chordata; class Mammalia; order Primates; family Atelidae; genus Alouatta; species Alouatta palliata. Next base: position 4,406 of record PVKV010022759.1, on the reverse strand, counting down.
CCTTCAGAGGCATGTTTGCCTTTGATTCAATTTACCATACTTTTATTTAGTTTGTGCTCACATATTAATGTTGTTTGATCTGAAAGCCTTCCTCCTTGCTTTGACTGAGTTATTTACATGCAATGGGAGGATCTATGTGGTTGCTTTAGACTTCATTAACCAAGGAAGGAGACCAGACTTTCAGCATTAATGATTCAGTGTCATATGCAACCCGCCACTGTCGGCAGAGTTTACTCAGGACCACCGACCACAGTTATTTTTCTACCACTCATTGTTTCTCCAAGAACGAGATGTGCAAAGGCTGAACTTTAAAAGCCACGTATAAGCTACAGGTATAATAAAATGTTCACTCCTGTTGATTTGGGATAAGAATTTGTTTCCTTTTTTAAATTAACGTTTTATTGATCACTCCTGTGACCTTAACTGCTGTGGGTTTTCTGGCCTTCTATTAAAAAATGTCTTTGATATTTATTTCCCCTTTGAGTAGTGCAGGGAAAACCTTATCATGGCCTTTCGTGAACCAGTAGCCTCAAAGGAAAGCAAATGTTTACAGTGTGATCCTCAGAACTTTGCTCAGGCAACATTCCCTGGACTTTCCCTTGACAGAGATGGGTGCCGCCAGGGTTTCTCCAAGGAGTAGAGAGGAGCTAGGGCTTGCACTTGGGGGCACAGTTGACTTGTCTACACTCTAGGTACCACCTGGGATTTCTGAGAGACTTCTGATCTCTGAAGCCACATGCTTAGGACAATGGTTCTCAAACTCAAGTGTGTGTACATGAGAATTTCTGAGTGGGCTTCCTGAAATGCAGATTGCCGAGTCCCAGCCTCTTGAGTTTCAGATTCAGTGAGTGGACCTGAGAGTGTGCATTTCTAACAAGTTCCTAAATGATGCTGATGCTGCTGGTTCTGGGCTCACACTTTGGGAACCACTTTTTTAAGTTTATTCATAGAATCAGAAGATTTGGGTTTGTGCCCTAGCAGTGGGATGGAAAGAATACCATTTCTATAGTGAGAGAGACCTGGATTGAAGCCTGAACACCCCTACTTAACTTGAGGCATGACCCTGAGTCAAATCATCTCTGAGTCTCCATTTCTCCATTCTGGAAAAGGGAATAATAATATGTGATTCACAGGAATGTTGGGAGATAATGTGCAAGTGTCAGGCACAGAGCACCCCAGCTCCTGGCTATGTAGTTGATGTAAGAAAGTGTCCTCTTCGAGCAGCCAAATGTTTCCCCTTTGTAGGGGTTAGTGAGTTCTTTCAGGCCTGGTTGAGTGTGCCATCCTAGGGAACTAACAGACACAAAGAGGGTCTACTAAAATAATAGGCCTTCAGCCCAGAAATAGTCCTCTCAGGTAGATTGATTCTCAAGGGCTATTGGCAATTTGTGATTTTTGGGCAAGTCCTTACCTGTCTTCTGGGCCTCGATTTCCTCACCTTTAAAGTGAAGGATTTGACCTAAATGATTTATTGTCTCAGAGGCTTCTTCCTGTTCTGGCTAGTGTAGATTCTGTGACTTAGAACTTGGGCTTATTTCAGAATGGTCTATTAAAAGGAGAATAAAAAATAAGATTCTTGTTTTTAACCATTTAGTTATTTTTAACATCCTTAAACTTTCCAGTCTTCTTTTAAACTGGGATACTGCACAAAAAGTCAGGGACAACGGCTAAATATAACTAAATCTCCTTCATAGCTACATCTCCTTAAAACGCTCCATTACAGGTGTAAATGGTATATCTGTTATTTTATAGTGACATCTAGTGGCTTCTCCTTATCGAAGAATAAGATAAGCATTTTCTTATTTGCTCATCATAAGCTCTGCTGCTTCTGCTGAAGAAATTCATTCAACAATATTTTATTAATTGCTTATTTTATATCAAACATTGTGCTAGGCCCTGAGGAGATGATGATGATAAATGATACATGGTCCTTACCCTCCCAGAGCTCATAGTCCAGTGGAAGAGGCAGAAAAATCACTTGATAATCCCAGTACATTGTGATACATGTTATAATGGGAGAACACCAGAGCAATTGGAGCAGAGAAGGGGGTGCTTAACTCTCTCCACGGAGGTCAAGGAAGGTTTCACGAGGAGACAGTCTTTGAGTTGAGTTTTGAAACGCTTTGCCAGATAACCTACAAAGGATAAATAGAAGCCATTCAAAAGAATGGGCACTCCATATACAGTGGCAAAGCACCTGTGGAGTCACTGCCTGGGACTTTGATTTGGAAAATTCAGCATATAGAGTATAGATCAAGGTTTCTGAGCCTTGGCATCTTTGCCGTTTAGAGGAGGGTATTTCTTTGTTGCAGAGGGACTGTGCAAGATAGGGTGTTTAGCTGCATCCCTGGACTTGACTTACTAGATGCCAGTAGCAACGCCCTCCCCAAGTCATGACAACCAAAATGTCCCCAGATATTGCCAGATGTCCCAGAGCTGGGGGTTTGGGGAGCGGAGATGGAAGATCACTCACAATTGAGAAAGACTTGTATAAAGGGAGTTCACTTGAGATAAGGCTGGACAGAAAGAAAGGTGGTTGCTTGGTCCCACCTAGCATGCGGAGGAGCTTGGGCTTCATGTCATAGTTGATAGGGAGCCACTGGGAGGGCTTAATTAGGGAATGACAGGGCAGATGTGTGTCATCTGGGGGTGTGGAAGTGGCATGGGACTGGAGGCCTGAAGGAAGGGTAAGATGGGATGCTACTGCAATGTTTTAGTATAGAAGTGATGAAGGCCTGACCCCAGGCAGTGGTGGGAAGGATGGATTTCAGAGCTATTAGAAACTAGAAAGAACTTAAGGGAATGTTTAGCTCTTTGTAGAGGGGAGATTAGAGGAGTCAAGGATGACCCCTTGGTTTCTTGCTTGAACAACTCTTTCATTTGCTGCTATTATTTTCACAATTGCTTAGCAGTGACAGGAAAAAGTTGGCCTGGACTTGTAGATGCAAAGCAGGTTCACTGTGCACTGTTTATAAACTTATAGGGGTCTGGTGAGACAGAACACACTCATAAGCAACGAGTTACATAAAGTGGGTTCATTACTTACAGATAGGCAGCAAGGGACAAAAGCAGCCTAGGATCCATTGTGAGCTGCTTTCCCAAGACTCAGGAAAGCTGCCTGGGAGGATGGAGTCTCAGCTAAGCATGGTGCCTCACTTGCACCAGAGCTGAGGAACCCCCAAAGGCAGGCTGTCCTGAGTTACATACCTCAGGGACCATGTGAGTCATTTAGCAAAGTTTTCAAGGACATCCTGCTTCCAAGAGAGAGAGGGACAAAGGTCGAGCTGTCCCAAGCAGTTCCTCCCTATCTCAAGATGTTATATTATCTAGGAAGGACTGGAACAAGGTTGTGGCTGTTTCAGGCAGTTCCTTCCTATCTCAGGATACTTCACTCCCAGCACATTCTACAGTTATTTTTAAGATGACATGCGAGAAAGAGGGTAGTACTGTGTTGGTCCAAGGCCACCCAGAGAGCTGTCAGTAGAAAGTAGCAAACCTTTAACTGTGTAGTGCCTGTAAAGGCACCGTGGGCATACAGAAGTACCAATCAGCCATTCAGTTAGCCCAGGTAACCCAATGGGTAGTCATGCCTCCAATTTTAAAATGTGACACCTTGTCATTTTAATTAGGTGATACATTTGGTCACAAGAAAGTCCTGTCCAATTACTACTAAGTGAAATAGGCAGAGTATGATTTTCCTGGGGCTGAGCTGGCCTCACTCAGTTAAAATTAAGTCAATCCATTCAGCAGCACCCTTCAGTTTCATGTCAACCTGAAGAAAGATTTCCAGCAACTACCAGAGACTTACTCTCACCTGGATCTTACTCTGTTTTGATCAGTGCCTGATCCAGGCATTGCCAACAGGAACAGGAAAGTATGGTGAAGATACTGGGGGATATAATCAGAATCTAGATGTCTTTTGACAGGCTTAGATATCCTCCATCGAGAAGAAATTAAACAGGACAAATACACTGCATCAGTTCCCGACAACATAGATTGGGTTTCAGAGTGGCATGTATGTGAAAGAATGAAACAGTTGACCTTACTGTGTATCAGTGATGTGGTGTGGCTGCCGAAATGGTCCATGTAATCTGAGGCCACATTAAGAGAAATGGTGTCAAGAATAAGGGAGGTGATAGACCGTCCCTTCTTATTACTTGTCAGATTATGCTTAGAGGGCCATGTTCTAATTAAATGGAATGCATTCATGAGAATGAAGACACAACATACCAGAATCTCTGGGACACATTCAAAGCAGTCTCTAGAGGAAAATATATAGCAATAAATGCCCACATGAGAAGCCAGCAGAGATCTAAAATTGACACCCTATTGTCAAAACTGAAAGAGCTAGAGGAGCAAGATCAAAAAAACTCAAAACCTAGCAGAAGACAAGAAATAACTAAGAT
>PVKV010022758.1:0-34694 GCA_004027835.1 Alouatta palliata | reverse complement strand
TCGGCTCACCGCAACCTCCGCCTCCTGGGTTCAAGCAATTCTCCTGCCTCAGCCTCCCGAGTAGCTGGGACTACAGGCGCGCGCCACCACGCCCAGCTAATTTTTGTATTTTTAGTAGAGACGGGGTTTCACCATGTTGACCAGGATGGTCTCGATCTCTTGACCTCGTGATCCACCCGCCTCGGCCTCCCAAAGTGCTAGGATTACAGGCGTGTGCCACCGCGCCCGGCCTCTGTCTACTTGTTATTTCAGTTACGGAGAGAAATCTTGAAATCTTCAACTATAATTGTAGTTTTTCCAATTGCCCGTTTCTTCTTCCGGTTTTTGCTGTACGTATTCTGAAGCTTTGTGGTCAGGCACATACTATATGTTTAGAATTGTTACAGCTTCCTGATGAACTAACCCTTTTCTCAATAGGAACTGAGGCTCTTAATCCCTTGTTCTAAAGAATACTTTGATATGAATACTTAGTGTTTAACTGGTATATCTTTTACCATCCTTTTACTTTAAAAAAATGTTTAGACTGGTGTATGTTTCTCCTTATCTTTACATTTTAAACCTATGTGCATTTTTATATTTGAAATGAGGTTCTCAAAGAGAGCATATAATTGGATTTTTAAAAATCCAGTCTGACAATCTCTGCCTTTTAGTTGAGTGTTTAGATAATTCACATTTAATGTAATGGTCAGTATAATGAAATTTAAGTGTACTGCCTTGTTCTTTGTTTTCTATTTGTCCCATCTGTTCCTATACTCTTTGGGGTTATATTTGGATTCCATTTTATCTCTACAACTAGCTTGTTAGTGATAGCTCTTTCACTTATTTTGTTCTGAGTTGTCCCGACCTGCAGGACAACAACTGGGACGAGGGAGAGGGAGTGAGGATGAAAGAGGGACAGGAGGCGCAAAGAATGAAGACAGGACTCTGGATCAAGTCTCGTTTATTCAGCAGGGGAAAGCAGCTTATAAAGGCAGCAGCAAGTAACTGGGAGGTGAGGGAGGAGGGGCAGCCCGAGATCTCGAGGCAGAGGAAGCTCAGCCTGGAAAGATAGAGGCAGCTGCAAGTTGTTTACGGTTGGGAAAGATAGAGGCAGCTGCAAGTTGTTTACGGTTGGGAAAGTCCGGTCATGTGATTTCTGGTAAATGGCAACTTTTTATCAACTGAGGCCTGGCCAAAGGCCCCCCACACTGAGTAATTGATCTAGGCTTATAATATTACAGTTCTTTAAAAATTCTTTCTAATCTTGAGTTAGCATCTGCCTTTTTGCCTTGCCTGACCAGTCTGGTGGTCACATGAATTGTAGCAGACTGGTTGGTTGCCTACCAAGATGCTGTTCCCTGCCTGCACCCTTCCTTCTTTTTCCCCTTGCTGGCAGTTTCTACTCTAACAGTCCAAAATTCCAGAGTATCACTTCCTAACTTTCCTTACAATTTGGGCAGGAGCAGATGATTTGATCCTGGCCAATGAGAGCTGAGAAGCAGTCTTCTGGGTGCTTCTGGGAAAGGTTTTCCTCCTTTATAATAAGAAATATGTGAGAACAAACTCAATTTTTTCCTCTCAGAATTGATTTTGGAGATGGCAGTGTAATGATGTGATGCCCAGAGCTATGACAGCCATATTTAACTGTGAGGACACAAATCTGAGGAAACAGCCAAAACATTAAGGGTGTCAGAGTAGAAAGATGAAAAGAAATGGAGCCCTCTATGAAACTGTTGGGCTGCTACTCTAGTCCTGCTTACCTCTGGACTGACTAAGATAATAAATGTCTTAGCCTACTTTCTTAGGGCCCAAAGCTCAATTGTCTGTATTCCTCAGCCAATGGTCTTAAATTGTTCTCCCATTAATTTCGATGGTTCCATGTCTTGGCCTGGCTGTAGACTCTTGGCGGACAGAAGCTCTGTCTTGTTCTTCTCTTAAATCCTGGAAGAGATCCACCGTGAGATGTGGTATTGAGTGCATGCTTAGGAACTCATATTGCATGCATGACTCTGACCTCCTTCTATTCCTTTTTTCTGGTAGGAGAATGGTGCAGCACGTCCCCTTCTCCTCAGGGAGGCAGAGAGAATGGGAAAGAACAGCGAACGCGGAGTCATGGAACTTGTTTTCTAGCCTTGGTTCTGATACCAAACAGGCTGCGTGACCTCAGGACATGCGTCTTCTCTAGGCCTTCACATCTGACAAAAGCCAAATGTCCTATGATTTTATGACATTGTTCCTATTTGGAAATAGATACTGAGGGGAGGACATTTGTGTTTATCAATAAATATTTGTAACTGGAAATTCACTTGACTCTTATGAAAAGAACTTAGATTATTTAGTTCAAATCCCTTCATTTTATATATGAAGAAATTTATGCCTAGAGAAATGATATGATTCACCTACAGTCATGTTTAGTAGAAATCAAGATTCACATCTTTTGATTCCCAGGACTAGTGCTTTACACTGTTCGAGAGAGTCTTCCTCTTCCTCAGATCTTGAAAGTAAGTTATTGTTTCCGGAAACATAATCAAAACACAGATTTGTCTCCTGATTTTAAATGTCAGAAGTCAAGGAAAAGTACATACTTAAAAGGAGAGTTACAATGGATAGACACATAGGTCAATGGAATAGAAGAGAGAATCCAGAAATAGATAGTAGCATGCCCTACTGGGGGTGTGTGTGTGTGTGTGTGCGCGCGCGCGCATGTTTTAAGAGACGGGGATCTCACTATGTTGCCCAGGCTGGACTCAAACTCCTGGGTTCAGGTGATCTACCTGCCCCAGCCTTCCGAGTAGCTAGGACCACAGGCAAACACTACAGTGCCTAGCTTCAGTTTGGACAAAAATGCAAAAACAATCCAATGGAAGGAAGATAGTCTTGTCAATATATGGTGCTGTAAAAAAGTAAAAAGCATAGATGAAGTCTTCAGGATACAGGGCTAAGCAAGAACTCTTAGACTTGACACAAAGAATACAACTCATAAAAGGAAACTGGAACTCATTAAAATAGAAAACCTTTGCTCTCTGAAACATGACATGAAGAGGATGAAAAGGCAAGCTACCAACTGGGAGAAATTATTTGTAAAACACACTTCCAATAAAGGACTAGTATTTAGAATATATAAAGATATTTTAAAAACTCACTGTAAGAAATCCACAGAATTCAATTAGAAAAATCGATAAAATTAATGAAATGATATTTCACCAAAGAGGATGTACAGATGGCAAATAAATACATGAGAAGATACTCAGTATCATTAGCCAGCAGGGAAATTGTATATTAAAACCACAGTGAAATATCACTATATCCCTAGCAGTAAGACTTAAATAAAATGTAGTAACATCAAATGCTTACAAGGATGTAGAGAAACTGGATCACTCACACATCGCTAGTGGAAATGTAAAATGGTACAGCCACCTGTTAGTTTCTTGCAAAAGTAAACATGCAACTACCATACAACCAAGACATCGTACCCTTTGGCATGCATCCCAGAGAAACAAAACTGATATTCACACAGAGATCTGCACATGAATGTTTACAGCAGTTTTATTCAGCATAGCCCAAACTGAAATAACCCAGATGTCCTTCAATGGGTGAATGGTTAAACAAACTGTGGTACATCCATACCACGGAATACTACTCTGTGATAAAGAGGAACAAATTATTGATGCAATTACTTCAATAAATCAATACATTTCCTGGAAATTATGTTGGGTTAAAAAAAAAAAAGCATTGGCTTATTAGTGGCATTAAGGGAAAAAAAAAAGAAAATAAATAAATAAAGCAAATCTCAAAAGGTTACACACCAGATAATTCCATTTGTATAGAATTTTGGGAATGACAAAATGATAAAAACGGAGACCAGATTAGTGGTTGCCAGGGAGGGATTGAGTGAGGGTTGGAAGGAGGGAACTGGATTTGGCTGTATAAGGGCATGAGAATACTTCGGTGATGGAGCTCTGCTGTGTTTTGACTGTATCAATGTCAGTATCTGGGCTGTGATGTCGTGTTTTTCATGATGGTAACAGTGGGGCAAACTGGCTGAAAGTTACATGGGGATCTCTCTGTATTATTTCTTACAACAGTAAGTGAATCCACAAATATCTCACAATAAAAAGTTGAATTTAAAAATAAAGGCTGGATGCAATGGCTCATGCCTGTAATCCTAGCACTTTGGAAGGCTAGGGTGGGCGGATTGCCTGAGCCCAGAATTTCCAGACCAGCCTGGGCAACATGGCAAAACCCTGTCTCTACAAAAATAAAAAGATAAAATAAACCGGTCCAAATGAGGTGGCTTATGCCTGTAGTCCTAGCATTCTGGGAGGCCATGGCAGGATTGAGCCCAGGAGTTCAAGACCAGCCTGAGCAACATAGTAAGACCCCATTTCTACACAAAAATACAAAAATTAGCAGGGTATAGTGGCACGTGCTTGCGGTCCCAGCTACTCAGGAGGCTGAGGTGGAAGATCATCTTTAGCCCAGGAGTTGGAGGCTGCAGTGAGCTGTGATCACACTACTGCACTCCAGCCTAGGTGACAGAGCAAGACCCAGTCTGCAAAATAATTGATAAACAGGCTGGGCATGGTGACTCATGCCTGTAATTCCAGCACTTTGGGAGACCGAGGCGGGTGAATCACGGTCAGGAGTTCAAGACCATCCTGGTCAAGATGGTGAAACTCCGTCTCTATTAAAAATACAAAAAAATTAGCCAGGTATGGTGGCTGGTGCCTGTAATCACAGCTACTCGAGAGGCTGAGGCAGAGATCGCTTGACCCCGGGAGGTGTAGGCTGCAGTGAGACAAAATCGTGCCTTTGCACTCCAGCCTGGGTGACAGAAAGAGACTCTGTCTCCAAAAAAAAAAAAAAGATAAACCCAACAGAAGCAGATTTTTAAAGAAAAATAAAAGCCTCTGGGAGTGGGTTTTGGGGCATGAATGTGAAAGTAAACTTGGGGTCACACCCAGTGCTTCAGCTGACTCTCCCTCCACACTTTGGCCTCCTTGCTGTGTCCACCAGCAGAGAGGTGGTGGCTGGGCTGCTGCCAACTACCTTGTCCACACCTTCTCCTTCCTTCAGGGATAAGACTGGGAAATGGCAGGAAATCTTTAGTGCTTGATACACTGCTAAATTCTGTCTGCCCTTATTTTTTCTGGCCAGGTATTTAGTCCACAGCAAGGCGAACCCAGTGAATGGCTGGGTTTTGTAACACTGCCTAAGAGGCTGAGGACTCCTCTCGAGCTGATAGCGCGGACTCAGCCTCCCGCTAATCTGTTTCATTAAGCATAGCGAAGTGGAACCGGGGAGAGGCTGGAATCAGGACAGGTGTCCCCCATTGGATCTATTCTCTGTTCCTTCCTCTCTCTCAAGGAGCCTGTCCTGGGAGGTACCCTGAGGGCTGGTGCAAGTCTGCCTCCTTAGGAACAATACCCACCACGCATGACTCCCACGTTGAGCAGCTGATCTCACAAGAACCCAATTACCCAGTTTTGCAAATGAGGAAAGGAAAACTTCGTTTTGAACGAAAAGAGGAAACGGAGCAAAACTACTGCAGGCCCAGCCCCTAGGGTGGCGGGGACCCCGAGCCTGCCCAACCCCAAACCCGGGCAGGAAGGACACAGGTCGGGATAGAAGGTTGCCTCCTCAGCTTACCCGCTGCGTGGCTTGGAGCGAGTTCCTTGCCCTCTCCTTGACCCGTGTCCTCGTGCGGGAAGCGGGACCATCACAGAGCCGGGCTCCCGTGCTGCTTGGACTACGCGCGGCGCACTGCGGACCAGGCATGCGCTACGCGCCGCCACCAGGTGGGCTCCAGGTGAAGGGACTTCCTTTCCAAAAACGCAGGCGTTTTCCTGGGCCGCAGTAGCGGCTCGGCGACCGAGGGGCACTCCCGGGCCGGGGAGCGGCCCAAGCCTCAGGCCTGTGCAGCCTCCGCGCCTCTGGCCGCTTCCCACCCTCCCCCAGTCCCCTCCCCTCAATCCCAGGCCCGGGGGTCACAGCCTCTCCGCTCTCTTCCTCTCGCGAAGCTGCACACTGGCTCAGTGGTCTGGACTCTGGCTCAAGAGGAACTTTTAAAACAAGGATCCTCTGACTCCACTCCCTAAGATTCCGGTTTCATTGCGTGGGTATCAGTATTGTTAAAAATGCCCTGGCCGCCCGGGCTGTAGCCCCGCTCCCAGCAAGCTCCTGCAGATGTGAGAGGAAGATACGCAGGAGGAGCAATAGCTTCTGGACTGGAGAGATTCGTGAGCTTGTCTCCAGATTGGAGACCCCATTTCATGTGAGGTCTCCACCCTTTTGGTTGGAAGCTGGACAGAGTTTAGTTAGTAGAGTTGCTTTGATCTGTGGCCAGACTGTCCAACCCTCCCCCAACCGTTGTCTGGCAAGAATGGGTTGCAATTGCAATGGAAAAAAAGCTCCACAAGGGAAGGGCTGCATGGTGTTTACTTTCCATGAGCCGGAAGCAAAGAATGGAGCTGGAGGCATTTTGCTGTAGTTTCAGCCTTCCCAACAGTTTGCAGAAGAGAAGAGTGAGCCGGAGATGAATGCTTCCTGAAGAACTTCGGTTCAACCTCTACCTCAGAGGATATTATTAGCCATCATTTCAGCCAATGGCCAGAGAAAGGGTTACACATAGAAATCGAAGGTTACTCACGTTTGGCGGCATCAAGTGGCATTCTTGCAGCCAGAAGCAGAAATCCCAGGAAACAGTGGAGACATTCCATGCTGAATTCTCACGCATGCAGGCACTCAAGGTTTAACTTTGAATTCCTCTGGCCCCATCCACCAAGAGCAACAGTGTTCTGGCATCTGTGGTGCCTCCCTCTCTATTTTAATTAAATACAGGGCCTCGGGTTGGATCATGTGATGGTATTAAGCGGCATTGCCTGATCTGGTCTCTCAAGTTCAACCTCTTACAACTCATGTGCTTATGACTCACTCCTTCTTGGCATCTACTTATTCACTTTTCAGATGCACATGATTTCAGTTTCATGATTCCACATTTTCTAGTTTCAAGGAGACTTCTTTTCCTATGGATTCTATTTCAATATTCTTTACCAAATAAAATTTCAATCCTCCAGCTTCATTATCAACTTACTGTGGTTGCTATACTGCATCAGGCACCCAGCTCATGTTTAGAGTTCATAGTTACGCATCCTTTCCTGTGATGTAGTTGTCCACCTTCTCCTGTGCTCGTGATTGCTTGTACATTTTTTTTCCTCCAAGAGGAAGCAAATATGGGGGAGGTTTCTCATCAATCATTTGAAATTGTGGAATACATAAGTGGATGATAACATGAATGTTGTGCGAGGATGTGCTGGAAACAACTGTCCAGGCCTCTGGTAGCTGAGAAATGTATTCAAAAGCACATTTAGAATATCTGTGCAATTCCATATAACTTTTGTCATAGCCTGCATAATTTTTGGTAACTGCTCTCAAAGCATTTATGTGTTGCGTCACTCAGGGTCAATTGCATAGAATGTACTTTGTATTTTTTCATGTTACAGAAAGTGGGCATTAAATGTACAAACAAGTTTGCCTGTAACATAAATTTATACAGTCAAATCATTCCTGGTTACAGAATATGCAGAAAATGTGGCAACAAGAAAACTTTACCATATGCAACTTTTCTCGAACTCACACCCACATGGCCATTTTCAGGGTAGTAGAAATCTTGGTTTCAGGTAAGAGTAAAACTTGAGGTATTGATTTATGGTTCAGTGTGTCAAGGAGGAATGGAAATAGCCTGTGAAACTAAAATCCATACAGCAGGAGTGGTTGACTTTTGTCCCTAAGGCAGCACACAACTCTGGAGAATCCCTTTTACAGCGTTTGAAGCAAATATGAAGGGAAAAACAACAAAGGGAACACATTATTCATGATTGAAACAAAACACTTTCAAATATAGATGAATATAGAAATAATGGAAATATTTATTAGTTTCATGTAATATTAAAGTGAATATATAGTTATTTGCTTTTTTGTATTGCTTTTTTATTTTTTGAGACAGGCTCTCACTCTGTTGCCCAGGCTGGAGTGCAGTGGCATGATTATGGCTCACTGCAGCCTCGAACTCCTAAGCTCAAGTGATCCTCCCACCTCAGCCTTCCAAGTAAGTAGGACTACAGGCACACACCACCACACCCAGCTAATTTTTTATTTGCTTTTTATTTTTTGTAGAGAAGAAGTCTCACTATACTGCCCAGGGTGGTTTTGAACTCCTGGCCTGAAGTGATCCTCCCACCTCAGTTGTCTACAGCACTATTTGCTTTTTACAACATATAACTTTTACAATTAAAAAAAAAAAACACCTTTCAATTTAAGGAAAAGCTACCATTAACATTTTTTAAGGCATTATTGCCCTTTGTTGCAGACACAGTTCTGGCTCCTATTTTTGGCCAAAGCTGCCTGTCTCTAAATATATTGGAAGTTTTAAACTCTTCTGCAACAAAACCTTTGTTTTGTTTAGGGAGACACAGTGATCAAATCAACTTTTATGTCTTTTTTCCTGCCCTGCACCATCAAGGAGAAGGGGTAATGACAGGACAAGAATCAAAATGTAGGCAGCTGGACAGAGGTGAATAAGAGAACAAGAGAAAGACCTTGATTCCAAAGAATTGCAAGTGGAATAATCTGTCTCTTGATAATCAGTGGTTGACAATATATAAAGTAGTTTCCTCTGTGCAGGACTCAGAGACAGGGCTATTTTGGGTAAAGAATATTCTCAAGCTTGTTTGTTTTGGAAAGATTAAATTATACTGTAAAGAAGGTTTGAAATATTTTGTTGAAATAAGTTTTTGAGCTGGTGTAGTGATGTGTACCTGAAGTCCCAGTGACTTGAGAGGTTAAAGTGGGAGGATTGCTTGAGCTCAGGAGTTTGAGTCCAGCTTGGGCAACATAGTGAGATCTCATCTCAAAAAAAAATTAAAAAAAATTGTTCCCTTCACATCCTATCCCCAGGTCCAATAAATATATTATATGGCAAGCGGGAGATGAAGGTTGCTAATCAACTGGCCTTAAGGCAATTGAGAAGTGAAAAGGGAAACACCTCAGCTACCTGGAACTACAGATACAATTATTGTGTTTGGAAATAATGTTGAGGAAAGCTAAGAATAGTCATGCCCCAAATTTGAGAAATGCCCCAAATTGCCTTCTCTTGGCTTCTGACACTCCTCCTGGTGGCCACAGTGCAACTTGAGGAGCAATACTGGGGCTGTGAGGACTGAGGCAGCCTCCCCAAAGAAGGCGTTCGAAATGGCAGGTAGCAGCCACACCCAGGTATGCCGGCAGGCCGCCAAGGAGTTTGCTCAGTTTAAACTGGTGTTTGAACTGTCTCCAGGTTTACTAAGCTTTGAAATTACTCTCCTACCAAAATGTTTTCTCTTAGTTTTTCAGGGAAAGAAAAGAAAGGAATTACCACCTTTAATTTTAGGAATTGCTCAATTCAAACTGGTATTTCCAAGCAAGATCATAAAAATTAGTTAAGATCCTTTTCTCCCAACAAATTGTCAGAAACTTGTAGTCTAAAAACAACACAAATTTATGATCTTACATTTCTGGAAGCCAGAAGTGTGAAATGGTCTCACTGGGCTAAAATCACAGTGTTGGCAGGGCGGCTCTAGGGGAGAACCGATTTCCTTGCCTTTCCAGCTTCTAGGAGCTGCCCACGTTTCCTGGCTCATGGGCCCCTCTGTCTCCAGCATTGCAACCCTCTGGCGTTGATTCTCACATCTCCCTCTCCCACTCACAAGGACCCTCGTGATTACACTGGGCCCACCTAGATTATCTGAAATCATCTCCCTGCCTTAAGATAGCTGATGAGCAACCTTCATCTGCTCCTTGCCATATAACCTATTTTCAGGTCCTGGTTAGGATGTGTAAGTCTTTGGGAGATATTCTGTCTAGCACAGTTATACAGCAAATGACATAGTAAAAACAAAAAAGATTTTTTTTCAAGAGATGAGGTCTCACTGTGTGACCCAGATTGGATTCGAACTCCTAGGCTCAAGCGATTCCCCCTCTTCAGCCTCTCAAGTCACTGGGATTTCAGGTGCACACCATTGCATCAGCTCAACAAATTCTATCTGTGAAGAAAGCATGTGATGGGAGCAGTGACGGAAAGTACCTCTCATAGGCTACAGACTTGTTGAAACAAAGCTTTGATATTTGGCAGAACAGAAAGGCAAGAACAAACTACAGGTAGAGGAAGCAGTTCAAAGAGAGAGAGAGACAGCTCATGTGACTGCCCTGTCCCAACGTAGGCGTTTTAACATGTCATAACCAGAGTCATGCTTTTCAGATTTAAGCATTAGCCAATGACTCAGAGACTTCTGTTTTGTATATAGTTCTTTGGTCTCTCCTGTCTCAGTATTCTCTGCATGAATGGGTAATTAAAATCCCTTGTTTCCAGGTTTACTAAGTTTGAAATTACTCTCCCAACAAAATGTGTTTCCCCAGCTTTTTGGAAAAAGAAAAGAAAGTGAATCACAGGCCAGGTGCAGTGGCTCATCCCTGTAATTCCAGTACTGAGGTGGAGGCGGGAGGATCGCTTAAGTTCAGGAGTTCGAGACCGGCCTGGGTAACACAGTGAGACTCACATGTTGAAAAAAAATAAAAAAATTAGCCAGGCATAGTGGTGCATGCCTATAGTCCTAGCTACTTGGGAGGCTGAAGCAGGAGAATCAATTGAGCCCAGAAGTCGGGGCTGCAGTGAGCTGTGATAGAGCCATTGTACTCCAGCCTGGGTGACAAACTGATACCCGGTGTCAAAAATAAAAAACAGAATCACAAAGGTTAGTGCATCCTTTTCAGTCACCTTTGCAATGGCAATGGCTACTGTGCTTCGAGCCTGTTTTTTCACCTGAAGGAAGTTGACACTGGATGCAGGAAAAGGGGTTTTCTTCTTGAAGTGCTGCCTGCAAACATTTTTTTTTTTAAAGGAGTCTTCTCATGGACTTACTGGCCCCACTTGAAATTACAAAGAGCAGTAGGTATAGAAAAATGTGGATGGCCGGGCGTGGTGGCTCACGCCTGTAATCCCAGCACTCTGGGAGGCTGAGGCGGGCAGATCATCTGAGGTCAGGAGTTTGAGACCAGGCTGACCAACACGGTGAAACCCCATCTCTATTAAAATACAAAAATTAGCTGGGCGTGGTGGTGGGCACCTGTAATCCCAGCTACTCCAGAGGCTGAGACAGGAGAATCGCTTGAAGCCAGGAGGTGGAGGTTACAGTCAGCCGAGATGGCTCCCCCGCACTCAAGCCTGGGAAACAAAATGAGATGGGTTCTTAGTTTTATGAAAACTATGGGCTATCCAGAAATGTCTCACAACACTGGAGCAGGGGCACTGCATGCATTCACTGGAGAGTAATTCATTCACACACACAGAAAAGAAAAATGTGATCACAATCTTTCATCCTAGTATTTTTAGACCACTTTCTCTAAATTATAGTATAGAAGGAGAGTAAGACATGAACACTTATTGTGCAGATGTGAAAGCAATGGTGTATGTGCTCTTTTCTTTTCTACCTTTAGTACCCATAGAACAGGGAGACAGAGTGGGAGAAGCAGAATGGGATCTATGGAGTGAGAAAAAAGGGAGGGACCAACATAGAAATCTGAATGCAGGCCGGGAGCGGTGGCTCACGCCTGTAATCCCAGCACTTTGGGAGGCCGAGGCGGGCGGATCACAAGGTCAGGAGTCCGAGACCATCTTGGCCAACATGGTGAAACCCCGTCTCTACTAAAAATACAAAAAAATTAGCTGGGCGTGGTGGTGCGTGCCTGTAATCCCAGCTACTCAGGAGGCTAAGGCAGGAGAATTGCTTGAACCCAGGAGGCGGAGGTTGCAGTGAGCCGAGATCGCGCCACTATACTCCAGTCTGGTGCCTGGCGACGGAGTGAGACTCTGTCTCAAAAAAAAAAAAGAAATCTGAATGCAAACTTGGCTTCTAGTTAATGATAGAGATGGGATATTGCTATGTTGCCCAGGCTGGCCTTGAACTCCTGGGAGTCCTGGGCTCAAGCGATCCTCTGCCTCAGCCTCCCTCATAGCTGGCATTGGATGCATGCGCCACCACACCTAGCTGGTTCTTAGTTTTACGGTAACTATGGGCTATCCAGAACTATCTCAGAACACTGGAGCAGGGGCAGTGCATGCATTCACTGGAGATTAATCATAAACCCATGAGAGAAGCAGCTAGAGCAGAATTCAAAAAGGACGTTGACTATGGAATAAGGGCCAGGAAACAGAAGCTGGAATAGCACTTTGTATCTTTATTCCCACACCTAAATTCAGCTTTCTCAGTGGAATTTTTTGGCACCTAAGATAGAGTTGAATTCAGCAAGTGCCGATGTAGGTCCTCTTTTCTACAGTAGCCATTATGTTGTACAAGGCATGAACAACATTCTTAGAAGCATAGGCTCTCATTGTGAAGATGAGACATTAATCCACAAAACAGGCATAGTATGAGACATTATTTGATTTTTTTTAAATTATGGGAACTTCCAAACATAAATAGGCTAACACAAAAATAGACTAACATAATGAACTTCCATGTACTCCTCACCTACTTCAGTGGTCATCAATATATATCCAACCATGTTTTGCCCACCACCTCCAATAACATTATCTGCTGGAGTATTTAAAAGTGAATCCTAAACATCATGTGGCAGTCACACTAAGTCATACAGACAGAACTACAGAAGTGCAGAGAGATGGAGGATACAGAGAGGTCTTTATAGAAGAAGTATAGCTTGACTTAGTTTTTGTTTATTTTGTTTTTGCTTTAGAGACAAGGTCTCGCTCTATTGCCCAGGTTGGAGTGCAGTGGCATGATCATGGCTCACTTCAGCCTCCAGCTTCTGGGCTCAAGCCTCCCGAGTAGCTGGGACTACAGGTGTGGGCCACCATGCCTTGCTATTTTTTTCTTTTTTCTAGAGATGAGGCCTCACTATGTTGCCCAAGCTGGTCTCAAACCCCTAGCCTCAAGCAATCTTCCTGCCTCAGCCTCCCAAAGCCCTGGGATTACAGGTGTGAGCTACCACGCCCAGCCTAGTTCTTAAATGAGGAGTTAAATTGGCTAAGCACAAAAGAGGCGAAGCAGAGAGCATTCCAGGTGGGCAAGAACAACATGGTTAAAAGAAGGAACATTTTTGAAAAGGAATGAAGTACTGATACATGCTATAACACGGGAGAACCTCAAAAACATCATGCTGAGTGAAAGAAATCAGACACAAAAGACCACGTATTCTGTGATTCCATTTATATGACATGTCTAGAATAGGCAAATCCATAGAGACAGAAAGCAGATTGGTGATTGCCAGGGGCTGTGGAAAGGAAGGAATGGAGAGTAATTGCTTAATGCGTATGGATTTCATTCTGGAATAATAAAAAGGTTTAGGAACTAGATAGAGGTGGTGGCTGCACAACACTGTCACTGTACAAGATGCCACTGAATTGCTTACTTTAAAATGGTTAATAATGGCTGGGCATGATGGTACACACCTGTAGTTCCAGCTACTTGGGAAGCTGAAGTGGGGGTGATTGCTTGAAGCCAGGAGTTGGAGGCTGCAGTGAGCCATGACTATGCCTGTGAATAGCTACCACACTCCAGCCTGGGCAACATAGTGAAACTTTGTCTCTAAAAAAAATTAAATAAAATATATGTACTATATATTTATAAATGTGTATATACATATACATTTATGTAACATTAATTTTACTTCAATAATAAAAGAATGAACATTGATTAACTCAGCAACACCCTTGATCAGCTACAGCAGGCACAATGCTGGAAACTGAAGGACCAAGGAGAACAAGGACCCTGGCTTTGTGGAGCCTGTAGTGCTGTAGGAGGCAGCAGCCAGCTGGAGAAGCAGCGGGAAGACGCTCTCAGAGCATGTCAGGGTGCGAAGCCAGAGCGTGAGGAAGGGGCTGCGCAGATTCATCTGACCTCATGATCTTCCTGCCTTGTCACCCTAAAGTACTGGGATTACAGGCATGAGCCACTGCTCCCAGCCCTCTTACACTATTTTTGTAACTCTTCCGTATGTTTGAAATTATTTCAAAATAAAATTAAATTTTATAAAGTTGGTGCTTACCCTACACTTGTCCTGAAATTAGTTGCCGTGCGAGATTTTCCTCTTGGCTAACACTTAAACATTATCTTGAGCAAGGCACTGATGACTAGGTTGAGATCAAAAAGTTTTACAACCAAGTTTTGCAAGATTTATTTCTACTTTGAAAAGAAAGCTGGAGACAGACAGTCGGGTGTGGGGAGTGGTCATTAAATCAATTATGTGTAATGGCAACTCGGCCTCTACATTTCCACTTCCTGATTGCCACTCCTGGGAAATCGGTCGGAGAAAAAAAATACCAGATGCACATGCAAGGATCTTCTCTGTGATACTCACTTTCCATAAAAATCAGGCTCAACCCTCTACCCTGGCCAACTCGAACGTGTCACCCTCATGGCTGGCAGGCCTCAGCAGCCTGATCAACATGGTGAAACCCCATCTGTACTAAAAATAGAAAAGTTAGCTGGGCGTGGTGGTACGCGCCTGTAATCCCAGCTACTCAAGAGGCTGAGACGAGAGAATTGCTTGAACCCAGGAGGCAGAAGTTGCACTGAGCTGAGATTGTGCCATTGCACTCTAGCCTGGTGGACAGAGCACTTACGTCAGTAAGACAGGCTATTCCTACTCTCACATGAAATTTATAAAACAAATTAAAGTTTTATGCACATAAAATGCAGCAAGCTCTTCTGATTTAGTCTATAAGGGGACATTCTGAAAAATGTTTAGAACATGCTCTCATACAGAATATTTACATAATGTAATGAGATATACACCTCAGCTCACATATGTAAAAGCATACTCTCTCTCTCTCTATATATAGATATATCTGTCTATCTATATCTATATATATATATATAGAGAGAGAGAGAGAGACACACACACACTTTCTTGTTATAGACACATAAGCACACTCCTTCTTGTTATAGGAGATCCTTTTTTATAATAGGCTACATTCCAGAAGTTTTCCATCTTGCCCTCTACCTTCAGCGTCTTTTTACTTCCCTGGGCCTGGACAATCACTTTCTTGCACATTTATTTACCTTCCTTTTATTAGTCATGTGAATTTGAAAGCTCAAATATTTATAGCTAAATGGTATATTTTCACTAATTCTTTACAATGGAATGACTGCAAATGAAATGAAAGTTTTGCTCAGAACCTCTAACTAAAGGCTAAATATGGAAATAGAGGCAAAAGAAATACAATGCAGTAAAGAGTGTGCACAGCTGTATAAAATTAAACAGGATAATGTACCAGAGCTGAACTTCTGAGCGGAGTTAGATTTAGGGCCCAGTATCAGAACTCCCCAGTCCTTCTTCCCAGGAACCTGCAGATAGGGTGGAAAGGGCTATGGCTGGAAGCTGACACAGCTCTCTTGACTCCCTTCCTTTCCACCCATTCTCCACAAAATGAAAGTTCTATTAACATTTTTGAGTGAGTGTGTGTGTTGGGCAGCAGGAAAAGGTCACAAAAGGTGCCATATTTGACGGATGCAGAGAGCACTCTCTTGGCTATATTTAAATTTCTGGACGTCTGGATAGACTTTGGTTCATAGCAGTTGATGTTTTAAAGTTTAGACATTTTTTGTTGCACTTTTGAGCAATTCTTCACTGTCTTCTGACATTAGGAAACATTTACAAAGTCAGGACTGCACACTTGATTGGTCAAAGCAATTGTCTTTGTGGGCAAACAGTATTTTATTTGTCCCACAAACATGTGTACTGGCCTCTACTTCCTCCAAGTTCTTCTGGGGGAGGACTGTGTGAATTGACTCTGTGTTCATATCTGGATCTTAAAGGAAGGTGGGATGGTCAGAGCAGAACAGGGAAGGAGTGGGGAGACAGATCCCAGCAAAGTCACAGACTGAAAAGAAGTTGAGAAACGCTGATAAGGAACAAGCAGAGCAAGCAAATTTTAAAAAGGTTTAAAAGACCATCATCTCAGAACTCTCTTTTTGTAAAGTTGGCACTTCAAGATTTCCTTCCTTCCTTCCTTCCTCTCCCTCCCTCCCTCTCTCTCTTTCTTTTTCTTTCCCTTCCTTCCTTCCTTCTTCTTTCTTTCTTCCTTCCTTCCTTTCTTCCTTCCTTCCTTCTTTCTTTTCTCTTTTCTTTTCTTTTCTTTCTTTCTTTCCGATCTTGGCTCAGTGCAACTTCTACCTCCCAGGTTCAACAGATTCTCCTACCTCAGTTTCCTGGGATTACAGGTGCCTGCCACGACGACCAGCTAATTTTTGTTTTTTCAGTAGAGATGGAGTTTCACCATGTTGGTCAGGTTGGTTTCGAACTCCTGGCCTCTAGTGATCCACCTACCTCGGTCTCCCAAAGTGCTGGGAGGCATTTCGAGATTTCTAATTTTAAATATTACATTGCGTTTCTTGTTAGTTCTTGTTTGATTGGACCTTCATTTTCTCATCTGCTGAGTCTTGTAGGCAGAGGGTCACAGGCAGAGCATGCAACCTGTAAGCCGGGAGAATCAAACTGGCTATCTGCCGGGGCATGCTCGTAGGCTCTGACTCACTGGGGCTGGGATCCCATGCTGAGCTCTGGCTTCACATCTCCTGGGAAACCTGTGTGTTCACATCCCTGTCTTTCTTTTCGACACTGTGTTCTTTGGTTATAAGCCATTAATTACTATAGCTTTGTTTGATTACTTGTGGGGTTCGTTTTGTTTTCTTTTTTGAGACAGAGTTTCACTCTTGTTGCCTGGCTGGAGTGCCATGGTGCGATCTTGGCTCAGCGCAACCTCCGTCTCCCGGGTTCAAGTGTTTCTCCTGCCTCAGCCTCCTAAGTAGCTGGGATTACAGGCATGCGCCACAACGCCAGGCTAAGGTGGGGGGAAATCCCATAACCAACATATTTCTCCCCATGTTGGTCAGGCTGGTATTGAACTCCTGATCTCAGGTGATCTGCCCACCTTGGCCTCCCAAAGTGCCGGGACTACAGGCATGAACCACCACACTCAGGCCTGACTGTTTAACTGTTGCAGGAGATCACTCTGATGGTCCTGATGTGCCAACCATTATGATGAAGAGCAGAACTTTGCACAAAGCCTGTGGGACACTCTTCAACTTACAGCCACGTACCACGTGACTGTCCAGCACAGAAGAGTCCTGACTGTGGAACATTGAATTTCATTAGAAAAGGCCACCCAGAACTTATAAAAGCTACTGTGCTTCTGTGGCTTGAAAACCATGTGAAACCAGTTGAAGAAATTGTCTTTTTCTGTTGGCAAGACTGGACTGTAGTGGTGCAATCTCAGCTCACTGTAACCTCCACCTTCCGGGTTCAAATGATTCTCCTGCCTCAGACTCCTGAGCAGCTGGGATTACAGGTGTGCACCACCATGCCTGTAATCCCAAACTAACTTTGTATTTTTAGTGGAGATGGGGTTTTGCCATGTTTGCCATGCTGGTCTTGAACTCCTGACCTCAAGTCATCCACCCACCTCATCCTCCCAAAGTGCTGGGATTACAGATATGAGCCACTGTGCCCCACCAAGAAATTTTCTTTTTTAAAAATGAGTCGTCCATCTTAGGAATGGTTGGAATTAAATTTGATTCTGCACACAAAAAACAGTTCTAATTTCTGGGTTATCTTTCCAAGGTCAGAAATCAGCTTCCCTATTAATCAGCCTTGGGGTAGATACTTTTCTTTGCCAACCCCAAAGACATTTCTTGATTCCTCATTCCTTGCTGCTGCTGGAGTTTTGGGTAGAAATCTCTAGTTCTCAAGGGAAGGGGACCAGACCCTAGCATAAGGGAGCATGTGATCCATTCCTGGCTAAAGCCATGAGGGGAAGTCTGCTTTGGAGCTGCAGGGATTATTTTCCTCCTTGACTTGTTTACTAAGTCAAGTTCTTTGCCCATGTTGCTGTGCATTTTCTGTCTTTCAACAAAGGTTGTATGAGGAAATGATGGGTGTGTGGCCATCTTGAAACCATGAGGGCAGGGGGAAGAGATGTTGACCTAAGGCCCTGATCCAATGTCACTGAGCTTGAATCAGTGCCAGTTTTTTTTCCTGTAGATTTCTTGTTATGTGAAAACTAAAACTCTTTCAGTAGGGTATTCTGTTACTTGAAACCAAAAGCAGTCCAAAGTGGTGGAAACAGCACCAATTACCTGCCAGGCCCTGTGCTGAGCAGTCAGGGAAATAAAACAACTATTGGATATGATTCCCATCCTCACAGGGCACAGAAGAGTTCAGGGGTTGCCCTTTTTTTTTTTTCCTGCAAAGGGCCAGGTATTAAATATTTTTGGCTTTGTGGGCCACATGGTCTCTGTCATGTGTTAAGTTAACTACTTAACACAGAGTTAAGTTAACTACTTAACTCTGCAGTTGTAAGAAAGCAGCCATCTACAGTCTGTGTTCCAACAAAACTTACTATGAATAGAGTTGTATTTTACATATGTTAATGTGTCACAAAATATTATTCTTATTTTGTTGTCTTTGTCTTAACCAATTAAGATGTAAAAACCTTTCTTAGGCTGGGCGAGGTGGCATGTGCCTGTAGTCCCAGCTACTTGGGAGGCTGAGGCTGGAGGATCGCTTGAATCCAGGAGTTCTGGGCCATAGTGCGCTATGCCGATCGGGTGTCTGCACTAAGTTCAACATCAATATGGTGACCTCCCGGGAGCGGGGGACCACCAGTTTGCCTTAGGAGGGGTGAACTGGCCCAGGTCAGAAATGGATCGGTAGTGGGACTGTGTCTATGAATAGCCAATGCACTCCAGCCTGGGCAACATAGCAAGACCTTGTCATCTAAACAAACAAACAAAAAACCTTTCTTAGTAGGCTGTATGTGGTGGGCTAGATTTGCCTCACAGCCATAGTTTGCTGACCTCTGTTCTGGGCAAAGGAGAAACCTAGAAAAAAAAACAACAAGAAACAAAACTGAAGGTAGAGAAAATGCAGGATTCAGGGTTTTGGTTTTCTTCCACTTTTATCCTTAAACAAAAGATAATCTCTCAGCCGTTGAGAATGGCTGACCAAGAGGTTAGAGAGAGAACTGGAAAACCAATCTGAACAGAAAAAATGTTCAAGGAATTGTTTGTATCTGAAGTTTTGCCTAAGAAGTTCTTTCCCTATGTCACTGAGATACTCATTCACCTACATTTTCTTCTATTAATCTCATTTTTAAATATTTTGGTCTTTTTTTTTTTTTGAGATGGAGTCTTGCTCTGTCACCTAGGTGGGAGTGCAGTGGTGTGATCTAGGTTCATTGCAAACTCGGCCTCCCAGGTTCAAGAGATCCTTGTGCCTCAGTCCCGAGTAGCTGGGACTACAGGTGTATGCCACCTCCCCCAGCTAATTTTTGTATTCTTAGTAGAGACAGGATTTCACTATGTTGGCCAGGCTGGTCTCAAACTCCGGAGCTCAGGTGATCCACCCACCTCTCAGCCTCCCAAAGTGCTGGGATTACAGGTGTGAGCCACCACACCTGGCCCTATATTTTGGTCTTTAATTGACCTGACTAAGAGTTCGCTTCACATGGAGTGGGGATCCAGCTTTATTTTTATCCACATAGTAGCAAGATTTCCTGGTTCCATCTTCTGAGAAATCTCTCTTTTCCCTGGTTTGTTGCAGAGGATGGTTGGAGGGAACCTGGGTATCTGTCACCTGGGGAAGGGGAGAGTGAAATGTAAGGATGCACACCAGAGGGTCACAGGCAGATGTCAGAAGAGAAGATGAGAGGTCCTCATGGCAGCACAGATCTTATGACTGTGTAGGGAACACTCCATTCATCAGCTGTGTAACTGGAAGTCATACATTTACCACTACAACACTCCCTTTACACAAATACTTGGAAACAGAATGGTGGGGTGAGGGGATATGGGAGTAAGAGAAGTGAATAAAAGAGAATAAATAAAATATAAAGCAAGGGAAGGGACTTATGTTGATTAATGACAAGCATGTGCCTTGAACTGAGGAATGAAATGAACTCAACTCTCCTCACCTAGGTTAATAACCAAAAAAAAAAAAAAAAAAAAAAATTGAAGAACATTTTGAAAAAGCAGTTCAGTTTCATGTTGTGGCCTGGGAGTTTCCTGCTCATTCTTGTCCTCTAAATGAAAGTATTTATCACCTGTGACTTCCTCCCTGGTGGGCCCGGGGGAGGCAGATCCCGTGTTAGGGAGCAGGAATGTGAGAGAGGACAGGAGCAACCTTCGAGGAAGACCATTCTGGTGGCATTGTGAAGGCTGGACCAGAAAAAGTCACTGTCATCCATCCAGGACATAATAATGACTATGACAATTGCTTTTCCTATGCTGGACTGTACTCAAAGCATTCTACACACTTGCAATAACCTCCTGGGGTAGGTACTCTAATTGTTCCAATTTTACAGATGAAGAGACTACAGGACAGAAAGAAGTAATTTGCCCAAGAGCACACAGCTAGTAAATACTGGAACTGGCATTTGAATTCCTGCTATCTGGTTCCAGAATTTGCCATTGAACCTTCTCACTGTGTGGAAGGTCTCACTAGATGTTAGCAGTATCTGGTGAAGCCACCTGCCTGTACCACTTAATTCATGTCTTGATATTTCACATAGGAACAAAAGCTGAGGTTTCTTTTTTGTTTGTTCTGTTTTTTGTTTTTTAATATGAGGCAGCTGGCTGGGTGGTTCACACCTGTAATCCCTGCACTTTGGGAGGCTGAGGTGGGTAGATCACTGAGTTCAGGAGTTCAATACCAGCCTGGTCAACATGGTGAAATGCCGTCTCTACTAAAAATATAAAAATTAGCCAGGCATGGTGGCTTACTCCTGTAGTCCCAGCTACTCAGGAGGCTGAGGCAGGAGAATAGCTTGAACCTGGGAGGTAGAGGTTGCAGTGAGCCAAGATCACCCCACTGCACCCCAGCCTGGGCGACAGAGTGAGACTCCATCTCAAAAATAAATAAATAAAAATGAGGCACTCAGTACTACAGGGGATAATATACAGCTTTTGTTTCGTTTTGAATACTTTTTTCAGGATTTTTTTTTCCTCTGGTTTTATTTCTCAAGTAATTAGTATAGACTGGGCACAGTGGCTCATGCCTGTAATCCCAGCACTTTGGGAAGCTGAGGTGAGAGGACTGCCTGCACCCAGGAGTTCAAGACAACCCTGGGTAACACAGTGAAACCTCATCTTCACAGAAAATTTAAAAATTAGTCGGACATGGTGGTATGTGCCTATTGTCCCAGCTACGCAGGAGGCCGATGTGGGAGGACTGCATAAGCCCAAGAGGTAGAGGCAACAGTGAGTCATGATTGCATCACTACACTCCAGCCTGGGCAACAGAGCAAGACCATCTCTTAAAAATACACACACACATACACACACACACACACACACACACACACACACATATACACACACATACACACACACACACACATGCTTTTTTTTAAAAAAAGAACATGACATTTCTTACTAAAAATGGTCAGTGGTATATTAATCATTGGTCACTTTTGATAGAGACAGGAACTCACTACTTTAAATTATTTGTCCAGGCTGGTCTCGAACTCCTGGGCTTAAGAGAGCCTCCTTCAGAATCCCAAACTGCTGGGATCACGGGTGTGAGCCACCACACCTGACCAAGCTATGTTCTTTCTAGTGCCACTACACATGCTGTTAACTGTCCTTTCTGGGCCTGGATATTGAGAATGACCAAAAGAGGCGAGAAGGGGCCATTTTGATGGAGGTACAACTACAAATCAACAGGTTCACTGTGCCTTTTAATCTCTAACTACATGACTGTAGCTTAATCAGTGGGCAAGATTTTGGCAGATCTTCCTAAGTCTCAAAAATAAATGACTGCATTTTACACTACCAAAGCGATCAAAATACTGCCAGTGAGTACAATAAAATGCAGAGGAAAGACAACGATTAGAATAATGTCAATGAACTGCTTAAGAGGGAAAGTTAAAGATTTTGCATTCAGGGCTCTCCAGTGTTAAACTGATCTTTCAGGCCAATGTTTTGGAGCGTGTTCAAAGCCAGAAAAAAGAGCAACATTCTTCATTAGCTGGCAATAACAAGAGGCATTTTCAGTGGGATTTAATGCCGGGCATAGACTGCAGCAAGCACGAAAATAACCGAGGGGGCTGAACTCATTGACTTGATTTGTGCTGTTTACTGATGTTCAAAAATAAAAAGACCCCATTGATTCAAGCTCTCAGCCCCTGAATCCTTTCATCAAGTGTGCAAGGAACTGGCATGATGCACAAGGCCAAAGAAAGTGACACCATGAAAAAGAGAATCAGAAAGGAAGTGGACTTTTCTGGCAGGAACACACCAGGGCCTGTGAAAGGAACACTGGACATCTGTGGGGCTGGGCCAGGGGCCACAGCTGTCAGATGGGGCCTGAGCGGAACACGTGGCTCCTGCCGAAGGAATTGGGTTTCTGAGAAAGAATTAAGGCTTGGGCCAAGGTGGCAGAGGAGAGCTCAGAATGGTGAGAAAGACAGCTGGGGTTGGCACCAGGAGAGCACACCAGGTCCCTGAAAGGCAGCCCTGCTGTGAATAAGGGCCATTGTACAATGACACTTCAGCCCCCACAGGCTCATCCAGACCTACTGAGAAGAGATGGCCATCCTTTTGGGTCAGCTCACACCACATTCCACAACACACAGGGCTGGAGTTTAGGAGTTTAAAGGCTCAATACGACTTCTACCAGGAGAGGTTTATGAAAATATGCTCTGGAAGGTACAACCTTTAGAAAGACAGCAGGCCATAAGGGGACAGCCCCCTAAGGGAGACAGATAAAAGGGCAATCAGGAAACAAACATAAGGAAGGAGAAAGAGGAGAAAGGGCCCTTAAGACTAGGCCCTCACTCTCTCTAACACACACACACATCAGTATGTATATATTTACATTTTATTATGATAAGTTTCAGACATAAAACAGCACAATGATTCCTGTATATTGATCACCTGGATTAATAATTATTAACTCCTTCCTTCCTTTTTTTTTTTTTTTTTTAAGAGTCCCACTCTGTTGCCCAGGCTAGAGTATAGTGGCACGATCTTACATCACTGCAACCTCCCCCTCCCAGGTTCAAGTGATTCTCCTGCCTCAGCCTCCCAAGTAGCTGGATTACAGGCATGTGCCACCCTGGCTAATTTTTGTATTTTTAGTAGAGATGGGGTTTTGCCATGTTGGCCAGACTGGTCTTGAACTCCTGACCTCAGGTGATCCACCCACCTTGGCCTCCCAAAGTGCTGAGATTATAGGCATGAGCCACCACACTTGACCTTATTTATTTCTTTACCGTTATTTATTTATTTTGAGATGGAGTCTCACTCTGTGGCCAAGGCTAGAGTGCAGTGGTGTGATCTTGGCTCACTGCAGCCTCCGTCTCCCAGGTTCAAGTGATTCTCGTGCCTCAGCCTCCTGAGTAGGTAGAACTACAGGCCTGCACCACCACACCTGGCTAATTTTTTTTGTATTTTTAGTGGAGATGGGATTTCACCATCTTGGCCAAGCTGGTCTTGAACTCCTGACCTCTTGATCAACCCGCCTCAACCTCCCAAAGTGCTGGGATTACAGACATGAGCCACTGTACCTGGCCCATAATTCCCTTTTAAAACCACTGCAATTAGGATTTCTTTCCCACCTTCCCATTGGACAGCTCTTGTCACCATGACCTTCTTACTGTGTCAAACCTGATGGTCCAATCTCGGTTTTCATCTTGTTTCAACTAGGATCACTACCAGGCACAGCTGGTTATCCTCCTCCTTGCAATCCTGTCTTTTTCTGGATTCTGGAACCCACTTCTCCTTGCCCTGCCTGTGCAGTCTCTTTGCCAGTTCCTTCTCATCTCCTCGACCTCTGGATGTCACAGTGCTCCAATATCTTTGCTCTAGCTACATGTACTCCTTAGGTGAGCTCATCCAGTATCATGGCTTTAAAAGCCTGCTGTGTTCTGGTGACTCCCCCAAATGTGTATCTCCAGCCTGGTCTTTCTTCCTAAACTTCAGATACATAGAAAATAGTAACAATAAAATAAGCAGTGCATTTGTGTATTGTGTATATGTATTTGCTAGGCTATTAATTAAAATAATAATAAACCAGTCATCATTAAAATTATTACTATTATCACAGCAAACACACATACATTGGTTATTTTGTGCCAGTCACTGTTTACAATGTTTGTAAAGTGTTTACAAACATCAACTCATTTAATTTCTCATGACAACACTACTTGGGAAGATACTGAAATAAATGGCTATTAACATTATTATTGTCATTTTACAGCAGGTAAAACTGAGGCACAGAAAGGTTAAGATACTTGCTCAGTGTCACACAGTTAATACAGGATGTAGCTATGATATGAAAACAAGCAGACTGGTTCCAGAATCTGTGCTTTTACTACTAAATTACACTGTGTTTGGTTTCCCTACCTACTACTCAGATCTAGTCACATACTGAAAAGATACCTTAAATCTACAGTGTTCAAAACTGAACTCCTGATTTCATCTCCCAAACGGATTCCATTCACAGCATGACAGATATTGTGGACTGACCGCTCAACATCAATCTGAACCACCCTCTAAGAGTGCCTTCCAAGGCCGAGCGTGGTGGCTCATGCCTGTAATCCCAGCACTTTGGGAGGCTGAGGTGGCAGATCACCTCAGGTAAGGAGGTAAGGAGTTCAAGACCAGCCCGGCCAACACAGTAAAACCCCGTCTCTACTAAAAATGCAAAAATTAGCCAGGCATGGTGGTGCACACCTGTAATCTCAACTACTGGGGAGGCTGAAGCAGGAGAATCGCTTGAACCCGGGAGGTGGAGGTTGCAGTGAGCTGAGATCGTGCCTCTCCAGCCTGGGTAACATAGTCAGACTCTGTCTCAAAAAATAAAAATAAAATGAAAGAAAGAGAAAAAAGAGTACCTTCCAATATTGCAGAGGCCACAAAGCTAAAAAACATTTTCCAGACTTGCTTGATGCCAGGGTTCCAGATGTCATTTAGCTTTTGACAATCAGATGTGAGACTTGAACTTGGAACTGATTTAATGAGGAGGAGAGGCAAGATATATGCGTATGTTTTGTTAGTGAAGACCCCACCAGAAGTGGTACAGCTCTGAGGCTGGTGGAGGGAGTGGTGGCTTCCCAATTTAGCAGAGGCAGCTTGCTGATTGTGGCAGGAACAGCAGTTCCCTTGGCAACAAGCTCTGTGATGTGTCTCCGAGGGTTGTTCCTGGATACTGAGTCTAGCAGCTATATTGTTGGCCCTCTTAATGATCTTGTAATTCTCTTATACTAAAAAATGTCTCTTTCTGCTTAATGTAGCTCGATTGAATTCTGTTCTCTCCAACTGAAATTTGACTGGTGCTTGCAGCCTTCCTTACCTGAGTGACAACACTGCTCTTCGTGGGTGTGGATATAACCTGTACACTTTAAATATGTGTTGCTTATTGTCTGTTATACCACCACAATAGAGCTGTTTAAAATATAATTGATTTTGAGTTAATTTTATATATAATGTGAGGTATAGCTCAAAGTTCAGTTTTTGCATATAAATATCCAGTTGTTCTAGCAGTTTGTTGGAAAGACCATCCTTTCTTCACTAAACTGTCTTCACGCCTTAGTAATAAAATCAGTCGTCAGGCCGGGCGCGGTGTCTCATGCCTGTAATCCCAGCACTTTGGGAGGCTGAGGTGGGCAGATCACTTGAGCTCAGGAGTCTGAGACCAACCTGGGCAACAGGGAGAAACTCTGTCTCTACCAAAAATACAAAAATTAGCTCAGCATGATGACACATTGTAGTCCCAGCTACGTGAGAGGCTGTGGCAGGAGGTAGGTTTGAACCCAGGAGCTGTAGGTTGCAATGAGCCAAGATTGCACCACTGCACTCTAGCCTGTGAAACAGAGCCAGATCCTGTCTCAAAAAAAAATCAGTTGTCCATACATGGGTAGATCTATTTCTGGAGTCTATTCTGTTCCACTCATCTATATGTCTTTTTGCCAACACCACACTGTCTTGATTACTGCAGGTTTATAATATATCTTTATTTAAAAATTTATATTATTATATTTTTTGTAGAGATGGGGTCTTGCTATGCTGCCCTGGCTCCTGGCCACAATCAATCCTCCTGCCTCAGGCTCCCAAAATGCTGAGATTACAGACATGAGCCACTGGCCCCTGCCTATAATACAATTTGAAATCAGACAGTGTTAGTCCTCCAATTTTGTTGCTCTTCAGACTGATAGACTCTCATTTGATGAGTTAATATTTATTACTATAATTATTTATTTTAATTGTTCTATACTTAGCCACTGGGGTCTCTTTGAGCTAGTTCCTGGATTCTTTTGAAATGGCTCCAAGATATATTGAGCCCTTACTTTTTGTCGTAAGATGATCCAGGCTTATCTTTTATTTTCCCTGGCTCAGCCCAGCCCAGGAGTCAGATATTTCTCCAAAGAGCCCTAATTCTCAGTGAAGTATGATATTTAGAAATTGTGACCTTGGTGTTAGGTGTACTCATTGCTACTGGGTGTCATTGCTTGTCAGTCCTTTCTTTGTGTGTGTGTCTGTGTATCTGCACCTAATGTGATTCTATTTCTCTATCTGTATTAAAAATCTTAGATTCATACCAATACCTTCAATTCCAATCTAATATCACAGGGCTCATTCAAATCTTACCCTTTTTCATCCTTGTAAATCCATTGTTCAAAAGTGAGAAACTGGCCAGGCACAGTGGCTCACACCTGTAATCCCAGCACTTTGGGAGGCCAAGGCAGGCAGATCACCTGAGGTCAGGAGTTCGAGACCAGCCTGGCCAACATGGTGAATCCCTGTTTCTACTAAAAATAAAAAATCAGCCAGGTGTGGTGGCACACACCTGTAGTCCCAGTTACTCCGGAGGCTGAGGCAGGAGAATCACTTGAACTTGGGAGGCAGAGGTTACAATGAGCTGAGATTGTGTAACTGCACTTCAGCCTGGGTGACAGAGCGAGACTCTGTCTCAAAAAAAAAAAAGAAAAGAAAAAAGAAAAACCTGGCTCTCATTATCTTCAATATAACATTTGTTCATGGCTGGGTGCAGTGGCTTATGCCTGTAATGCCAGCACTTTGGAAGGCCAAGGTGGGAAGATCGCTTAAGGCCAGGAGTTTAAGACCAGCCTGGCCAACATGGTAAAACTCTCTAATATAAATACAAAAATTAGCCAGGCATGGTGGTGCATGCCTGTAATCTCAGCTACTTGGGAGGTTGAGGTAGGAGAACTGCTTGAGGAGGCAGAGGTTTTAGTAAGCCTGGATTGTGCCACTGCACTCAAGACTGGGTGACTGAACAAGACTCCGTCTCAAAAAAAAAGTGAAACATAAAATTACCATGACCCAGCAGTTCTACCCCCATAAATTGAAAACAGGAGTTTAAACAAAATCTTATACGTGAATGTTCATAGCAGCACTATATACAATACCCAAAAGGTAGAAACAACCCAAATGTCTATCAACAGATGCATAGATAAACAATGTGGCATATCCATACCATAGACTGTTTTCCAGTCATAGAAAGGAATGAAGAGTTTACACAGACTGCAGCATGGGTGGACCTTGAAAATATCATGCTGGGTGAGGCAAGGCGTGGTGGCTCACACCTGTAATCCCAACACTTCGGGAGGCCAAGATGGGTGGATCACTTGAAGTTAGGAGTTTGAGACTAGCCTGGCCAACATGGGTTTTTAATAGAAACTGTCTCTACTAAAAATACAAAAATTAGCCCAGTGTTGTGGCGGGTGCCTGTAGTCCCACTTACTTGAGAGGCTGAGGTTGCAGTGAGCCGAGATCACACCACTGCACTCCAACCTGAGCAACAGAGTGTGACTCTGTTTAAAAAAAGAAAAACCCAAACACAAAAAACAAAAAAACATTACGCTGGGTGAAAGAAGCTAGGCACATATCGTGACCCACACTGTATGACTCCACTTATATGAATTATCCAGAAGAAGCAAATCGATAGAGACAGAGTCTGTGTTCACCAGGTGCTCATAATCCCTTCCCCTCGGTCCTCCTCCAACCCCTATCTTTTGTCTCATCCAGTGCTGGCTTCACACTGCGCCCTTGTGTCCAAGGCTGGTGACCACACAGATACTCCCATTCTTCAGACAGGAGCAGCTTCAGCATCAATAAACCTCTTTCTTTCTAATACTGGTTACCTCCTATAGATTATTATCCTGAAAGACATGCTCATCCCACCAGCAGACAGGGGAGGAGGTGGAGGGACAAAAGGGGCAAAGGGACAGACAGTTCCTTTTAGCCACAAGCTCCCCACTCTTAGAGGGTGAGGCTGCTTCTTCCCCCACGTTTAGTGAGTGCAAAGGAGCTGGTGGTCCTGCTGTGCCATGTGAGTGGTGGTCTTCCGAAGGGCACTGAGCCAGTTGTAGGTCAGCTGCAATGAGATGGTTTCCTGATACGCATTGTGAGGAGCTGTCCCTGGCCCCTACACTTTGCACAGTGGGGTCCTCTCTGCTCAGAAAGCTTCATTCTCCTTACATGACAACATTGGCCTCATCTCTGACCCAGCCCTCCTGCCTTCTTCCTGAAGTCAGCCCTCTGAGGATTCTGTGGGAGGAGGTTGGTTGCCCCTGATACTTGATAGGAAGGGGATCCACCCCTAGCCAAAATTGGGGGTTGCTGGGCTCTCTACCCACTAATTGTCCCAAACCTTCTCCTTGCAGAGGTTAGGAGTAGGGTGGGGGTCAGCTTGGAACACTGTCAGCTCTCTGATCGAGGCTGCTCCTGTCTGGAGGCCGGGAGGATGCCACCAATTCTCCAGTTCCACCGCTGGCAAGAGGCTATGGGGGTACGTTCTCAAAGTAACTCAGGCTCTGGCTCCCACTCCCCTAACCAAGTAACGGTACTCTGACTTGGTTCCTCCCTGGCTATAACATCTAAGTAGAGGAGCCTGTTGGCCGAGGCTGACCTGGGACTCAAATTTCACAGCCAGACACAACTGCCCAGCTGTTGCTCTGGGCACACTACCCAGGTCATGGTCTCCATTTTTGGCATGTGGGGTTTGGCTGAGGGGCCTTGGCCATGGGCCTATAAGCATCTTGGAATGTGTCCTCAGTTTAGCTGCACACTGAGCGAGGTTTCCTAGATGCATCCATCTTTTCTGGAGCAAAAACAGAGGTCAAAGGGCAGCCTAGGTGTCCTCTCAAATATCAATAAATAGGAACTGTGACAGGTGGCACTGTCCCTGAGCTCTGTGAATGTGGAACAAGATGCCCCCTGGCCATCCCTTGCCTCGTCTCTCCTGGGTTCTATTCTGTTTAATCCCTCAGGGAGAGGGTCCTTGGGGGCCCTAAGGAGTGATCCTAGATGTTTTCTTGTCTGCTAATAGACCTGAGCAGGGAAGCTAAAAACTAAAAAGTATTTACTCCCAAGCTCTGTGCAACTTCTGATCCTGCCTGGGGCATGTCTGATGCTCCCAGAGAAGTAATCTCTTGCCACCAGGATGCCACCTGTACTAGTTTGCTAGGGCTGCCATAACGAAGTAGCACAGGCTGGGAGCCCTGAATCACAGAAATGTACTTTTCCCAGTTCTGGAGGCTGATGTCTGAGATCAAGGTGTTGGCAGGTTTTGTTTGTTCTGAGACTTCTTTCATTAGCTTTTACATGGCTGCCTTCTTGCTATATACACACATACACCTGTGTCCTAGTCTCTTCTTACAAGGACATCAATCACCTTGGGTCCTCATTTCACCTTAATCACCTCTTTAAAGACCCTATCTTCAAAGTCAGTCACATTTTGCAGTACTGCAGGACAGGACTTCAATATGTGAATTCTGGGGAGACATAATTCAGCCGTAACACTACCCTAGGGTGGATGGCTCGTTCCAGAAGACAAAATAATTAATGGACTTTAAATCAGAGTGAATACTTGTCTGGATAATTTCGGAATAGGTAGTTTTAGTGAACAATGTTTTTGGCTAAACATACCAGCAGAAACGTCTCTTTCACTTAAACACTGGGGCCATCGTGGACCAGAAAAAACTGAGCTATGCTTAGCGCTGCCGTTTCTTCCCTCTCCAGTGAGCACACAGTGCCCGCAGCCCCACAGGAGATGGTTTCTGAGCGGTATCACCTCCTATCACTGCCCAGTGAGGGTCCCTGTGGAACCCTGTGCAGAGGTCCATCATCCATCACTTAGATTAACTGGCCACTGTTCCTGGGAAGGACTTGGGCCTCTGGAGATGTCCATCCCCAACCCCCAGGCAGAGCTCCTTTCATCCCACCTATCACCCACCTCAAATGGAAAGAAAAGTTTGTAAATACTAAATGTAACAGTGATGAAGTTGGAATATATTCACCAAACATTTATCAACTGCCTCTATTCAGTTGTCTCTTTGTATCTGGAGCCTCTCTGTATTTTCCCAGGGTCCTAACAC
Organism: Alouatta palliata; assembly: GCA_004027835.1. Classification (NCBI taxonomy): domain Eukaryota; kingdom Metazoa; phylum Chordata; class Mammalia; order Primates; family Atelidae; genus Alouatta; species Alouatta palliata. The sequence continues at coordinate 4,264 of PVKV010022758.1, read as the reverse complement.
GAATATTTTTGAAGGCCCTTGACAAAGCCATGGGCCCTAAGCTCGGAGCCTGTAATGCACCACAGTTAGGGGCTCTCCCAGTCCTCCCTGTCCATGGCTGCTCCCAGCTGCCCTCTGCAGGATGGGTGGGGGGTGGGGGGACAGGTTTCCAGTGCTGGCTGATGCTTTTGACAACTTACTGAGAGATTTAGAGTTTCTGGTTTACTTGTTGACAAAATCTTTGCAGTATTACTGAGCTCTGAAAACAGCTTGTGTTCTCAGATGTGGGCAGGATGGGGCCAGTGGGCAAGTGTGGGAATCTTTTCTAGCTTTGCACTCACTGTTCATAGGAAGAAAATAAATAATCCCCACATATTTGCCTGATGTGAGCAGAATTTATGCTTCCCTCTTCAAGGGGAAGCACTGGGCCTGAACACTTCTACTATCCAAATTACTCTTACATAATCCTCACCCCAAGCCATCATCTTCTCTGTCCACTCCTGAAGCAGCCTCTTGGCCTGACAAAGCTCTCAGGGGTAGCAGTGGGGGTGGGGTGGGGTGGGGTGGGCGAGTGGGGCGGGCTGTTTTCTCCCTCTCCCTCTCTGCTAAGCCACCCGGTGGTGTGCACTCACTCTGAGGCTCTGGGCCTGTACATTCCTGGCCCTACTGGGTGTCCACATTCTCTGGCCAGGGTGCAGTGCTCGATCTTAGTCATTTGCTCCGGGTCCTGTAATCCACACATCTCAACATTTCCTGTTTCTTACAGAGTGCATCCTTTGAGCTACAGCTTTTTGGTAAGGTATTTAGGTGTTCCTGAGTCAAGGAGTCACCTTAAGTCTTTGACTTCAGACAGGGGTCCTCCTGGCATCCAGGGTTTCATCTCTCCACTGTCTCTCCTTTGCTCTCCTCTCTAGCCCAGGTCCAGAACCCTTAGGAAGGGAGAACATTTCTACCTAGCTAGGAAGGGAGAACATTTCTACCTAGCTCTGCTTCGCCTCAGACTTCTTTCCTCAGGTAACAAGAATCCCCAAAGTAAAGACGATCCATTCTTCATTTTTTATACCTCCTCCTAGGGTCTGTAGGCTGAAGCCTGTGCGATGTCCTCTACTTCTGTCTGACAATAGAAGCCAGCACACTGGGGCTGTGACTCTAATGGGAGTGAGAGGTATGTTGTTTTTCTAGAACTGCTATAACAAAGTACCACAAATTGGTGACTTAAAACAATAGGAATTTATTCTCTCCTAGTTCTGGAGGCTTCAAGTCTGAAATCAAGGGACTGGCAGAACCATATTCCTTCTGTAGGCCCTAGGGAAGAATTCTTCCTTGCCTCTTCTGGCTTCTGGTGGCTCCTGAAAATCTGTAGTGTTCCTTGGCTTGTAGATGTAGCCCTCCAGTCTCTGCCTCTGGCTTCACATGGCCCTCTCCCTGGGTGTCTATGTCTCTCTGTCCAAAATTCTCTCCACATCCCTGGTTCAAGTGATTCTCCTGCCTCAGCTTCTCAAGTAGCTGGGATTACAGGTGCCACCAGCATGCCAGGCTAATTTTTCTATTTTTAGTTGAGATGGGGTTTCACCATGTTGCCCAGGCTGGTCTGGAACTTCTGACCTCAGGTGATCCATCTCCCTCGGCCTCCCAAAGTGCTGGGATTACAGGCATGAGACACCGAGCCCGGCCAAAATTTCTCTCTTCTTATAACAATACCAGTTATTTAGGGGCCACCTGAATCTGGTTTGACCTCATCTTGACTTGATTACTTCTGCAAAGACCGTATTTCCAAATAAGGTCCCATTGACAGGTTTCCGGGTGAACATGAATTTTGTGGGGGCCACTATTCAACCCAGCAGAATTGGTAACACTCAAAGAAGGGTCAAGTTGTTTCCAGTCAGTGCACCAACTCTCGTCCATCTCGCTGGGTCTAGGAACACTATCACAGCAGTGTGCCCCATGTCTCTGCTTCCATCACCCTTTTTGGAAACACCAGACGTACCCAGATATAGGGAGCTTTCTGTGCATAGACTGCAGGCACCCAACTCCACCAGACCAGCCTGGCACCCTCCTAGACCTGCCGACCCTAGTGACCTTCCCCTGCAGCCTGAGTGGTCCTGGTGAAGGCTCCCATTCCTCCCACCGTGGCAAAGCCCTGGCCAGAGACTCGATCACCACAGACCAAGGAGGGCCTATATGCACAGCGAACTGACAGAGAGAGGCCTGCACCTGCTCACGGACCGGCTGAGGCTCCAGGTTCCCCAACGTGGAGAAGTATTGGGAAGCTGACGCCCCGTGGGGATTTTTTTTTGTTTGAGACAGAGCTTGGCTCCTGTTTTCCAGGCTGGAGTGCAATGGTATGATCTCTGCTCACTGCAATCTCTGCCTCCCGTGTTCAAATGATTCTCCTGCCTCAGCCTCCTGAGTAGCTGGGATTGCAGGCATGCACCACCCTACTCGGCTAATCTTGTATTTTTAGTAGAGATGGGGATTCTCCATGTTGGTCAGGCTGGTCTTGAACTCCTGACCTCAGGTGATCTGCCTGCATCCGCCTCCCAAAGTGCTGGCATTACAGGTGTGAGCACCACACCTAGCATTCCATGGGGATTTTGAGAGGAGATGGGAAGGAAGAAGCCAGCAGATAAATGACTCCCCTTTCCTCCCAGACAACAGACTGTTTCAAATGCAGTAGGTTTCTCTGCCCTCTTTTTTTTTTTAACCCACCTCCAACTGTCTTGACTGAGTTATAGCTCTACCCTCTGTTAAGATGTCCTGTGAGAATGAGCAACCTGCTGTGTTTGTTGCAAGCTGTGACAAGCTCAGCAATTTTTCCCCTGCTCTTTATTCTCCCTCCTTCCCTGATCCATCTCTCCTTTTCTATCATTTCTCTTCCCTTAGATTGTATATTTCAGTAAGATACTAGCATGCAAGCTTTTGCCTCAGGCTGTGTTCTAGGCTAGGATACAACTTTCTCAGATCTTGCAGCAGAACGTTCCTAGATATACTCAAAACAAAACAAAAAACTCCAGCAACGTGAGAGCCACTGTCCAGCTTGTTATACTCCTTTTTGGATCCAAAGGGACACCTTTGTCTAAGGTCCTATTAACCCATTGGCAAAAGGCCTGGAGTGAAAAGGGTAAAAGCTTGTCTGGGAGAGGTTAAGAAGAGGCCTACAGAACCAGCTATTTTTCTCATCAACTCCATTGAGGATTATTTTACATATAGTAAATACACATTCAATGCATTTTGCTAATTGTGCACACCTATAAAACCACAACCACAATCAAAATAGAAAACATCTCTGTTACCTCTAAAAGATTCTTTGTGTTGGGGGGGAGGGGAAAAAAAAAAGAAAGATTGTTTGTGTCACTTTGTACAGGGTCCTCCAACCCTAGGGACCAATGATCTTTTTGTCACTGTAGATTGGTTTTCATTTACATAAATGAAGCCATGCCATATGTATGCCTGTGTGCCTGGCTTCTTCCACTCGGCACGATTTTGAGATTGATCCATGTTGTCGTGTATATCAGAAGTTTGCTCTTTCATATTGCTGAATAGTATTCCATTGTGTGGGTATATCTAACTATTAATCTATTCACCTGTGGATGCGTCCACCCCCTAGCCCTGATTTGGGCTATTACAAATAAATGTGCTATAAACATTTGTGTACAAATCTTTGTGTGGACATATAATTTCATTTCTCTTGGATAAATACCCAGCAGTGGAATGTCTGGGTCTCATAGCAGGTAGGTACGGCTAACTTTTTACAAAATCACCAAACTTTTACAAAGCAGCTGTATCGTTTCCACAAGCAATGGCTAGACATCTAGTTATTCTACAGCCTCATCAACATTTGGTATTGTTAAATTTTAAAAATTTAGCAACTTTAATCCATGAGTAATGGTATCACACTGGTTTTAAGTTACAGATCCCTGATGACAAATAACATTGGCATTTTTTATGTGCTATTTTTAGACATTCTTGTGTGTCTGTTCAAATAGATGGCTCATTTAAAAAAATGGGTTATTTGTCTTATTATGAAGATATAACAGTTTTCTATGTTGTGAATATTTTCTCCCATTTTTTGGTTTGTCTCTTTTCTTTTTTTTTTTTTTTTTTGAGACGGAGTTTCGCTCTTGTTACCCAGGCTGGAGTGCAATGGCGCGATCTCGGCTCACCGCAACCTCTGCCTCCTGGGTTCAAGCAATTCTCCTGCCTCAGCCTCCCGAGTAGCTGGGACTACAGGCATGTGCCACCATGCCCAGCTAATTTTTGTATTTTTAGTAGAGACGGGGTTTCA
>PVKV010022757.1:0-34698 GCA_004027835.1 Alouatta palliata | reverse complement strand
AATAACAGCTAAAAATGCCAGTTAATGTCAAATCTAAATTTTTAAAGAGAAATATGGATTTCTAGTCTTAGGTGTTAAAAGTTTACTCAAAATAACCTTCCCAGAATAATAAAATATCACCAATAGAATTTGAAAGAAATCGAAAAGTAAAAGAACATACAGTAACCATTAAAATTTTATTACAACTCTTGGTACTGTCTATGCTTCACTAAATATTGCATTGCATTTATTTATTGAAGTCACAGTCTCGAATTTAGGCAGCACAGTCTTCATAGCTGAATAGAAATGTAGTGTCCAGCTCATGAGAAGAGTGCATGAATAATATGTGATTGGTGTCCTAAATTTAGAATGACCATTCTAAAAGCAACACCCAAAAAAGAAAAAGAAAAATATTTGGAATGAAGCAAGCAGCCTAAGAAGATGATAAGTCAAAATTTATGTAACATAAACAATGGTGTAAAGAAGTAGGGAAGCATCTCCAAAAGATAGTCCAAGTCCAAATACAGCCAAGTCGTTTTTGTGTTTGAAATGTAATACCTTTGTTTATTTTCCTATAGCGCAAAACTAGGACCAATTGGTGAAATTATGGTCAAAAGCAAAAGCCTTCATTTTTTTTTTTTTTTTTTGCTAGGTAAGCGTTTTGCTTTTCATCTCTGCTCCCTTCAACCTCCATCTCCCGGGCTCAAGCAATCCTTCCACCTCAGCCTCCTGAGAAGCTGAGATCACAGGCATGTGTCACCATGCCTCAGATGATGATGATGATGATGATGATGATGATGATGATTATTATTGCTAGGGATGAGGTTTCTCCATGTTGCCTGGGCTCGTCTCAAACTCCTGGGCTCAGTCCCGAAGTGTTGGGATTACATGTGTGAGCCACTGCACTGGGTCAACCAATGTTTTTTTAAAAAATTAAATCTAGAACTTCTTATTGTTGGAAATAGGACCACGTATTTTACATTGTAAAAAGAAAAAAACAGTTCTGCATGTGATCTTCATATAGAAAACATTCAGATATTTTCTGTATAAAAAGATGGGAGGAATAAAAGATTTGAGCAGATGACCTTTCAACATACAAAGTCTACAAGCTTTTTATTTAAGGCTATTGTTTGTATGTTAAATTTTACAATAATTTTGCAATAATTTAGATAATATAGATACTCTAGTAGTTAGAAACCAGAGTTAGAAATACATATATGGTCTGCGTGCTAGAAATCAGTTTATCATACTAAGGTAGACCCGCTAGGGCACTATACCATCTGCAGCAGAGAAATGACCCTAGCAAGTTGTCAATAGTCACTAGCGGCTCAAAGTTGCAAGGCATTAGGCCCTAGCGTTCATGGTTACAGAGAACATTTTAGCTCTATTATGTAGTATCCTATAACTGCCCATCATTCAAGGAGGGCAATTGTCCATCACTCCTCTTGGGAATCCTTCTGAATATAGGATTTTTCTGTTAGAGAAACTCTGCTATGTGCCTCTATTTATACAAGTATTTGTATGTAAGCAGATTTTCTAAAATGGTTGACATCTAAAAGTTAAATTCTGCACTTGTTATACCCATCTTGACTGAATTTATTTTGAAATGAATGTATGCTTGATTTGAGGCAACGCCAAAGAAGTATTTAAATGTAGTTTGTTCCAGGAATACATTTGTCTCAAACACTCCCTCCCTGCCTCCCACCCTGCCCCTCGTAGTAGAACTACTATTCATATTACCATGCAGCAATATATAGGTAGAGCAGTGTATTCTTCTGTGTGTTGATTCTCCAAATAACTCTCTTTTAATTCCTCCTGGCCATTAAAAAAACAAAACAAACAAACGAAAAAAACGCTTACACTCTAGGATGACTGATTCCAGCCCAGTGGCCTAGCAAGGGTGAATCAAACTTGCATATCACACTCTTGACATTCGTGTGTGCTAGCATAAGAATTATAATTTAAATACGGGTTTTAGCATCTCTTCTCTAGATGTCTACCCTCCTTGGAGTCAGGTCAAATTTATTAAAGGAAGTTTTGTTTCTAGTTAAGTTGTTTGAAATAAAACAACAGTATGTTGAAGTAACACAGTGTGCCTACAGCTTTTAACTAAAACAGGGAACTTGGGTCCTGAAATAATTTCCTTTGAGTTTTATCCATAAAAAGGGGGAAAAAAGCATTAGTTCATAGAGTAGTTATATGTTTAAATGTGATAATGTATGTTAACCACCTTGTATGTACTCAAATATGTTTTGAAATCTGAGGTTTACATTGTGATAGTTTAAATGTTCTATATAAGTGACTTACAACAGGCATTAAACATTGTTTGGCATTTTCATATATCTGTATCCGTATCTTGATCTACAATGAGCTTAACTTTACGTGTAGCATAAAACAGAACCTCCAATAAAGCGGTAATATGAGAAATGATATCCAGTTGTCTTATACACCTATAAAATTACCTATACATTCGTATGAATATTTTTCTAAAGTAAAATTTGGATTTTACTTTAATTACATATAAGAAGCAACAAAACAACATTTATAACAATTTTTCCCACTCAGTTTCTTCCCATCAAATGTGTATATTGGTATACATATGCATAAATTACTCATGTGTCAGACTGTCATTATATCACTTGCCTCAACTATTAAGTCACTACAACAGATTTTTTTTTTCAAGTATTACAGTTGCTTTCATTTTGATTTTGAAAAGATGCATTCAACTATCCATTGCTTCTATGGAAAAGGATGAGTAATTCTTAGCACCAACCATTATAGCATTAATGTCAAACATAAAAGGACACATCATGGGCCTGGGGTAAGGGCAGGGGCAGAGGGGCGATAAAAGACAGAGAATATTATCTTGGGAAAGAGTGCAGCTCTAGAGATTTAACTGGTTCTCAGCTGGCTGCATAATGGTATCTGCAGCTCAAAGGTAAAGTATCTGATTATAGTTATACTAGAGGAAATAGGACAGAGTTAATGAATCATTTTGTTATTTTGAGAGATTTTACTTTTATAGTTGCTCCATCGCTAACAGGTAATTTCTAGACACCATGTAATATGTCTATTGCCTCATTTGTGTATTTACTGAATACTTATAACTAGAAAGTATTGATTGCCATTGTTCAGAGTGCTTGGTAACTATTATCTCACTTAGTCTTTATAATCTCATTTCATTCATGAGGTAGGTACTATAGATGAGATGTCAAAATTTCAGTAACAATCCTGAGGTCACACAAGTAGAATGTGATAGTTTTGAATGTATAAACCATAGAGTTAATCCTTAAATTCCCATGAGCCTTCTGTGGTGGATCTAACACTCAAACCACAGAGCTTCTGGGTCTTTTACATACATGCCTATCACTTAGAGCCTTTGTTAGAAAGCATATTCTAATTTAATAAGTCTGGGGAAGCCTGGGCTTTCTTCAACATTTCTAATAAACTCTCAGGTGGTGTCAGTGCTGCTGGTTCATGGACCATACTTCAAATATCAAGGCAGTAGACAGTGTGAAGTGTCCGTTTACATATTATTTTGCCAGAAGCCAAAACTACATTTCAAGGACAAGTTCGTTCATACTTAGTCCTGTGGTATTAATAACAATTGAAATATCTGATATGTCAGCCCAATAGAATTGCTATGAGATTTTCTGGGCCTTGCTAATAAATTTAGACTGATCTAATGTTTAGAATTTATGTGAGATAACTTTATAAAATGTAGTTTAATGTATAAGGGTCAATAGTGTTTTGCAGTTAAAATACAATTCTGCTTAAATATTGAGTATTTTTTCTTCACAATATGCCTAAGTAATTAAGTATAATCACTAACATTGAGGAAACAGAAACCCAAGGCAAGTGGCTACCACCACAGGTCACTTAGACAGCAGAACAACACACACCCAGGCCTTCCCACACCACATCCAAATCCTTTCCTTCTCTTCCATCAGCCAACCTTGATATTGGACTGTATTCCACTAATTAACTGAAACTAAATAAAGAAAAACACTAGTACTGAAACAGCTAAGACAGCCACATTCTGATTTTGATTTTAATATCAAAGGCCAAAGTGATTTGACAATATTGAGTAATTTTCAATGGTTTTACATTAACATAAACCTGACTGAATACAAAACATGGCTGCATGTATCATTCTGTTATCCTGCTAAAAACAAAATAAAATTTAAGAAAAATTTTTTTAGTCTTATAGATTCCCTTAAAACTCATGGTCACTTATGGGAGATGTATCATTGATTTTCCAGATCTGTAGGTTTGGCAGGAGATTGGTCATTTTGCCTTTTCCATTTATTTTAATGGAACTAAAGATGTTAGAAATACTATCTTTCTAATATACGGATGTTCTAAAATTTTATAAAATCATACTCAGAGTCCAGAGTTGATCTCTAGATGTCAAGTGTATTTACCATCTTTAGAGGGCTAATCTTTTCACAGAAAATAAAATTCCTCTAAGTTACTGTGTAGACAAAGTAATGAAGACAAATCAAGAAATGCTGTCAGTCCCCAGAAGATGAAAATGCCAGAATCTCTACTTGAGAAAAAAAACAAAAAAAAAAACCTCAGAATAGACAGCAAAGATGCTTATCAACTCCAGGACCGCTAATCATGTTTATGATTTATAATGTTATTTTTCTGACAATTGACAAAATAGCTCCATTCTTGAAAAAAATGATTGACACCTCATCCTCACTGTGTTCATCCAATAAAGTTTGAAATGATTTTTTTTTTTTTTTTTTTTTTTTTTTTTTTTTTTTTTGAGACAGAGTCTCACTCTGTTGCCAGGCTGGAGTGCAGTGGTGCTATCTCAGCTCACTGCAACCTCCATCCGACTCCCTGGTTCAAGCTATTCTCCTCAGCCTCCAGAGTAGCTGGGATTACAGGCATGTACCACCACGCCCAGCTAATTTTTGTATTTTTAGTAGAGACAGGATTTCACCATGTTGGCCAGGCTGGTCTTGATATAACCTCATGATCACCCTGCCTCGGCCTCCCAAAGTGCTAGGATTGCAGTGAAATGATTTTAATAATAACGAACTTATTTTGGAAAACTCTTTTCTTTTCAAGTGTACACGTACCTCTAAAACTAAAGACTGGGTATTGAGAGCCATACTAACACTGTAAAGGCTACGGGATCATCAAGTTGTACTGAATAAATGGTGCAAGAGGCTCTCCATGTGAGTTGAGAACTATGGTGCTCCAGTCATGCTGAGCAGGTAACCCTAGGATCCCCCGCATTACAGGATAGTGGGTGGTTAGGATGGTGGGTGTTCTGGGATGAACAATCCTTTCAACCCCTAACATGGCTTAATTATTTCATATTAGCCATCAGGATTATTAAAGCAAGCATCACAATATCCGGCTAATTAAAAAAAAAGTTCAGGTAGAGAATCATTGATGACTAATAGTTTTCTCCTCACATTAATTTTTGCTGGTGTCTATTTCAGAAGATATGGATGGCATAAAAGTGAATAGATGATATGGGTTCTGCATACTTCTCTCACTTTCATTGGCTGTTGCTTCCAGTCTCTCTGGTATGTCCAGACATTCAGTTCCTCAAAGGCACCAAGCTTCTCCCAGCTTTTGGCCTTTAGACTTAGGGGTCTCTCTGCCCACAATAAACATCCTCAGCCTTACTCATGGGCACTCCAGTGCTCTATGTTTCTTTAGTGGTACCTTTCCCTCAGAACACTTGAAATGAGCCATCCATCTAACTCATTTAATGTCTGACTTTTCTACTAAACAGTAACAGTGTCAGAGAGTGTTTTTGCTTATTCACTACAGTATTCTTATCACTGTTCACAGTGCTTGGCCCCCAGTAGTTAAATATTTGTTGAATAATGATTCATGAGCAAGAATGTAGACTCCTGAGGCATTGCCCATGTTTACATCCCTTGAAGTAACTAGTGAAAAACACCTTGTGCATATGGAGACAATTAATATATAATGAATCCTTTAATTTAAAAGTAAAATATTTTGCAGGAAGAAATAGAGAAATATCTGGATGGGATTGTGAAGACATCTAATCTAAAATGAAAAAAGGCTTCTCCAGTAAGAACACACTTCAGTTTGACCTTTTGTATTTATGGCTATGACTTGCAAGGATTTATTACTTAGCTCCAGGAGGTGGATTCTTGATTTCCCTCTACATACATGTATTAGAACAGTAAAACACATAGAGATGGCTAATTTTAATTTTAGAGGTCATTAAGAAATTCCATCTTATAGAAAGTAATGACTTCTTAGAGTTTTGGTTATTCACCACTGCAATTTGGAATGTTTGGTGTAATTTTTAAATTCCTATGTTTTCCCCCCTTTCTTCTATTCATCCTTTTGGCCACTGAAGCACTGCTGCATAGATTTATGATATTTAAATAATGAGAAGTGAGAGGCAAGTTACTTTCATTTAATACTTTTTAAATTACTTAATAGCTTAAGCTTATCACCTTGAAAACTGCAATATATCAGTAACAATCAACACTCAGGTAAGACATCACCACACATTCTTCTCCTCAACAAATAAATGCTAAGTTGTGGTTCAAAGTCAAATGATGTAATTTCTGAGAAGGCAGATTCAAACTCATCATCTAAGGATATCCTAGAAATATGCTATGGATGGAACTTTTATTAACTATCCAGGAAGAAACATATTATTACTTCCTAAAAATGTTTGAACAAAAGCTGTTACTTTGAATGACGTATTCTCCATAGGTAACTGCTGTTCAGACATCAGAAACTAGGTCACACAGAGTCACACTTAGATGTCTTTGTTTTACTCTCCTTTATAAGGAAGACAAATTAAAAAACAAAATAAGATATTCCATCCCCAAAAGGTCAATAATGTTTTTCTTTAAAAAAATCCATTCTGCAAAACAATCTTTATGGCTGCTCAGAACTTATGACAAAGACTATATCCAATAATGAGGCTTCAAAACCTAAGCTATGTTCCATTGCTTGCAGTTACCTTGGATTTTAACTAGATGTGCAAGTTGACTTCTGACCATGGGGAATCCTCTCCATGAATGGATTATGGATTGTTGAGGCCATGGCAGATAACCAGTTCCACAGAAGCAACTTCATGTTCTTCTGAGGAAGATCCATAGCACTGTGGAACAAGGAATACAAATGAGCGATGCCACAAGAGACTGCAAATGGGGTTAAGAAAATACAACCCTCAAAAATGAACTCTGAAGGTGGAAAAATCTATAAGGAAAAATATTGTTGAAAAAATGCAGGGATTTAAAATGGCTTCAGTTTTGTTGAGAGAGCACTGGTGAACATTCAGTAGTCTTAGAATGTCCTTCTTAACCATGTAACAAACCATTTCTTGATTCCAAGATCAATAAGTGGCTAAGTCGTATAAATTTGTTGCAAAAACAAAGCATTTTTTTTCAGCATTACCAGATTTAAAAAACAAGAACTTAGTTTTCTAGAGGGGAAGACATCAAATGAGAATATTCAAATGTAAGTAATAAAATATTTGGTCTTTAATCAGTTCCAGTAAAATTATATTTGAAAGCTCCCCCACCACCTCCCATAGTCATACACAACCACATCAAATTTTAAACATTTTATAATGGCCAAAGAAGGTGTTTATTAATGGAACTCACTTTTTAATCAGTTTTTAATAAATGGCTAATCCAGTTTAGCCTCAAATCAGTTCCATCCTTTTCCTCAATCCCTTTTCTGATGTCTAACAGTTAAAGTCCTGTGCCAGGAACAGGGATTCCTGTGGTATGCTGGGAATTATCTGCTCTGGGTTTAAAAAAGTACAGTTCATAAAGTTCTCTCTCGTTTCTTCAGTCTCTACGAAGATTGATAAAGGCATTTCTAGAGGCAAGTGAAATTCTTCCCCTGCCTGCTTGTTCTCCTCCAGGGCCTCCTCTTCCTCTTCCAGCTCCTCCTCTTCCTCCTCCTCCCCCTCCTCCACATATTCAGCCTCTTCGACTTCTTCCTCCTCATCTTCGACCTCTTCTTCCTCCTCCTCGCTCTCCTCCTTTGCATCACACACCTCCTGGTCATACTCATCGTCATTTCTCTCCTCCTCCTCCTCCTCTTCCTTCACCAGCATTGGGGCAGGAGACTGGTTTTCCTCTGGGGTAGGAGTGAATGCTAGAGGATTCTGCACAAGGTCGTACGAAGTTTCCTGCAGCGCCCAGGTTTCCTCGCTGCCTCCAGGGGGCGCTTCGTTTCCGGAGGATCCGGCCGGGAAAGCCTCGCCGCCCACCAGGGCCTGCTGCGCCCTCATCGCCTCCTGCTGACGCTCCAGCTCCTCCTGCTGCCTCATGTCCTCGTAGATCTGGTCCATGATGAATTGGGTGGTGTTGCGCGGCGCTCGCATGCCAGGCGCTCGCCACTCGTAGGGGCTGGCCGGCCGCAGCAGCGTGCTCAGATCCACGGGCGGGCTCCGCGAGGAGGAGCAGCGAGGGTGGTGGCGCGGGCCACGGCCTCTGCGGCCCCTGCGGCCCCAGCGCCCCCAGCGCTTCTTCTTGGCCGGGGGCCTCGCCCAGCTGGGGTTCCAGGATCTGCTCCAGCAGGAGCAGCAGCAAAAGCAGAGCGGGTGCAGGCCGTACACACGAATCACCTGCACCCAGCCGGGGGGCCTCCGGAATCTCGGAGGGGGTGGGCGCCAGGGCCCTCCCCAGCACCCCCAGTTAGAGCACACCGGTGGTTGGAACCAAAACCCCGGGCCGTGCTGTTGCTTTGGCTGTTTCCTTGGGGGCCCATACTCCGTCTTGGGGCTATAGCGGTGCCACCTATTGTACACGGGAGCGCCCCGGCGCCTTCGGTGGCAGGACGACCAGGAGCGCAGGGAGGCCGAGTGTGTCCCTCCGCCGCCCAGGTTCAGAGGGTCTTCTCTCATGTTGAGGGTCTCTGTCATGGTTCAGGGGGCTCTGAGAGGTCTAGATGGTAGCGACCCAGAAGCTGTCGTCAAGTTTGGCCAAATGGGACGGTCGGAAGAGCCTCGTCGCGTCACCCTGTCTCTCCACGCAGCGCCACGTGTCTGCCCCTGGGATCACGTTTTCCTCTCCAGGAGGCCGCTGTCTTCCTGGTTTGCTCGCTCTTCGGTAGTAATCTCTTGTCCTTCGCACCCGGGTTGTCTCGCCCAGGTATGCTGGGTGAGACTGGGGCTGGGTAAGGATGGTGGGGGAGGAAGGTGTTGGCCGGCGACACGCAGTGAGACCCACTCCCGGGTCCCCCCACACCCGGCTCGGCTGAGGTGCGAGCGGGGGCCGGGGAGACAGGAGTTGCGCGGCTACCTTGCTGCTCCCGCTCTACCCGGGTGCTTCACTGTCACAGTCCTGGCGGGACTGGTGTGGCGCAGGCAGCGGCAGCCTTTAAATACCCGCTGTGGCCTCCCGCGTGCCCACCGAGTTCTTGGTCACCCAGAGCAACAGCCAATTGGGGTCGAAATCGTCCTCCCTGTGCGCAAGACCGGGTTCTGGCCAGAACCAGGTTCCAGGTGAACATTCGCAGGGGGCTTGTGACGCAGTGTTTGAGGGAGGTGAAGGGGGGTCCAGGATGAGTTTGGGCTACTCAATCAAGCAAGGCTGGAGGAAGTTTAGCCGAATGCGTTATATCACCTTGAGGCAGAGGTTTAGACGATGGGCCTTCAGCTGAACCCGGTGGGGACAGGAGAATTTGAGTATTGTAAACCCCACGTTCTACACCTTTGGATGGCCTAAGGGATGAAGGAAAATTACTGAAGAAAGAAAACTTGGCCCAACCTCTTACCTTCTGGCCAGTGCCAACTCTTCTTACTCCTGGGGATCAGGATTCATAATACATAAAACGAGACCACAAACATTTTAATTGCATGTGCTCACTGACAAATAATCCTGTCATCTACCCTGAGAGATAGACGTATCTTAGCACCTGTCACAGATGAGGGAACTGAAAGGTTACTTTCCCTGTGGTTGTGGGGCTAATAAATTTCCGGGCTACTAGTTAAGCCTAAACCTGTTTGACCCCAAAGTTAGGTTCTTAATGACATCGCTATATGCTCTACCAAACCACCAGTAGGATTCTTGTGATAACTAAATGACTTACGTTTTGGAAGGTACTTTGCTATTTGTAGTATACCATACATATGGCACCTCGATTAAATAAATATTGTTATTACCAGGATGAATACCGCAGGTTTGTCCTTGGGAATGGAATATTCCCATTGTCTTTCCTTTTCTCCCTTCACTAACCATACAGCATATATAAGGGAAGCCTTTAAAGCACTGGGGTTAAGCATGTGGATTTTAATTTAAATAAATGTGATTCAACTTCAACTCACCAATTACTAATCTCCTTAAGCCTGTTTCCTTACCCATACCACATACAGGAACATTTTTCCATACAGTTGTGTAAAGAATTAAATGCATATAGCAGGTCCTCTGATAATGTTTTACTCAATGTCATTTCCTTGTAACGTTGCTGAGGCAAAACAGCGACAACTAAACCACATTTTGTTACATGTCTTTCCACTTAAAAGTAGCAGTTTCCAGGAACCTATGATGCTAAGTGAGGACTTACTGTAATTCCTTAAAGCACTTAGTGCAGGTACCCTGTAGGTACTCAGTAACTGTTAACTATCATCTTTATATTTAAATACTTTGTGACTTATAAAGGAGGTGATATAGTACATGTAAAGACACTTGCGCTTAATGCAAAAATAGGTATCCCCCTCCCTTCCCCTGGCTTGTTTCCCTGTCCTGTGTGAAACGTCAAGGAAAGTGCTACCATACTTGAACCTAGAGAAAACCGTCTCAGGGTATATCCCTTTATTACTTTTCTGTGCTGAGTGGAATTACACAAAATGGAACACTGCCCGCTGGGAACTTCAGTCTTTATAAGACTCCATTAAATGCCAGAAAAGCAAAATGTGTGAAAGCCCTGAAGCTAGCAAAGGTCATTTATGTATTCCTAGCTGAAAATTGAGAACTTTCTAGGGGTCTTGGATCAGGACTCCAACATTTGCCCTGGGACCTGTAGAATCCACAGGCTTCATTTAATTTCATTTGCTCTGTGGTTTGCTGAGGACAAGCCTGCTTGACTCAAAGTACAGAATGCTGACATGTTTAGCCTACTGTATCCCTTTCTAGATATGGACTCACCTTTGGCAGTTATTCTGACCCTGCTCTACTTACTCAAAATGGAATGGTGAGAGCCCAGATTTACTTTCCTAAGGACATGTGTGTCATGCAAAAATGGGTTTAAATTGAGAGAATTATAGATGGACCATGTTGCTGTAGTGGAATTCCAATCAATTTCTTTTTGTTTTAAAAGAGGTGATTAACTCATTTTACAGGTGATTAAGGACATCAGTTTTTGATCAATTGATGTGACCTCTGTACAGCTATTCTTGGCATTATATACTTTTTTCATGGTGAGAATGTTTACTCTCCCTGTTAGAAAAACATTGGCATATTATTGGCTTGCCCAAATTTTCTTAAGAGAAGCAGCAATTTATTATTTTGATTATGATTTTAGTTTTACTGAGATTAGAATTATAATTCAGGTTTTGAATGTACTGGTAAATTGCCTAAGAAAATTTACCACCAAAGCATGTTAAATAAAAAGTCAGACATTGAATTAATTTTTAAAGACACATTTTTATAGTTTTTTTAGTGACAAATGATTGCATATATACATATGTGGTACCATGTGATCTTTCCATACATGTATACTTTGTGGAATGATCAAATTAGGCTAATTAGTATATTACTTCAAATATTTGTTATTTAATTGTGGTGAGAATTTAAAATCCTCTCATAACTATTTTGAAATGCACAATACATTATTGTTCACTGTAGTCACCTTGATGTGCAATAGAACACCAAAACTTATTCTTTCTCTCTACCTGTAACTTTGTACCTGTTGACCAACGTAAGGACACATTTTTAATTTACCCACATTCTTTCAATACCATGAAATGAAATACTCTGATTCAGTATTGAAATATAACACATTCATCCTGTTGTTGAATACTGTATTAGCTTTCTGTTGCTACATAACAAATGATTACAACCTTGGTTACTTAAAACAATAAACATTTATTATCTCAAGTTTTTCAGGAGTCAGGGGTCCAGGAATAGCTTAGTGGGCTCTGTCCACGGGCTCAGCTCGCTATGATATGGTTTGGCTGTGTCCCCATCCAAATCTCATCTTGAATTGTAGCTCCCATAATTCCCACATGTTGTAGGAGGGACCTGGTGAGAGATAATTAAATCATGGGGGCAGTTTCCCCATACTGTACCTTGCCTTTTTTCTTTTTAATATATGTTTTATTTTTTTTCTCAAAATGTTACAAAAGTTATTTCTCATGAGTATCTATAGTACAGAGAGCTTTATACATTTATCTAGTAATGAATGGAATCTAGCTTAACACTGATCTATTTTTACTAACAGTTCCAGTCCCTTAATTTTCAGTTGGTGTTTGTCCTTTTCTTTCCCGACTTCAGCTCTCTTTCTAGGCTTCTGCCACCACAAAGTGTTACTTGGAAAACTAGGTCCCAGCAATTCCGTAATCTGAGATGACCTGTACTTCTCCTCTGCTCTCTCCCCTAATGCAAAGAGTCAGCGAGGGCAGCCTTAGTAAGCCTGATTCAGGGGAAGGTAAGAGGCCTTCAGAGAAAGGGTCCCAGGTCTGCAACTGAGATGAGTGATCTTGTCAGACAGACGAAGCCTCTAACTGGAAGAAAGGATCAGTGCATTCATGGATGCACCACCATCCAGAGATCTCCCAGTGGCTTCCATACAAAAACTGACATTTCCAAAGATGGGAAGAACAGGTCTAGGAGGCAGGAAAGTGTCTTCCGGCAAAGTGTTCTGTAGCCCAAAGATTGAGTGGGCTTTGGTAGCAAAAGCTTTGAAGGCTGTACCCTGTGTGAATCTGACAAAGGCTGGGGCCAGGCTGGGCCTGCAGCACCTCCTCAGTTCCACCTCCTGGTTCCTGGCCCTGTCTCAGTGCATGCTGCCTCAGTTTGCCTTCCCATCACTGGGGGCTGGGCATGCCCAGGGCAGGTGTGGGGCCTGTAGCGGGGCAGCAGCAAGTGGTGGATGCCCCTGTAGTGGAGGCTCAGCACACAGCTTCTCAAATGAGAACAGGTGGGAAGCTGCTGCCTTCTTTTTCCTTTTGGTCTTCTTGGGGCCACCCTTCAGCTTCTGCTTTTCCTTATCTTTTCAGTTTTGACACCAGGAGGCAGACAGTATCCTGGTCTTTTCTGCTTGAGAGCTAGTCCCCTCCTCTTCATTAGAAGAGAGTCCACCTCCTGCATCTGCGTGGGGAGCTGGTGCCTCACTCTTGAGCCTCAGGCGACGCTTCAGCCTCTCCCTGATGAGCAGACCTTTGGCCAGCAGTTTCCAGTTCCCTAGAGCCCACTTCTCTCTTTTCTCCTTCTCCTTCTTTTCAATGATCGTCTGCTCATTTTCCCAGGCAGACAGGAGCACATCTTTGAATTCTGCACAGACGATATATCCATCAGTCATGGTATGGGAGTGACCGCCATGGAAATCAAAGCCAGTGATGGCCTGGACACAGTTGATGTCCAGCTTGCCGGCCGCATGCTATAGATTGGGCAGGTCCTCCAGCTGGACACAGCCAACAGGCATCATGGTGGGCAGGAAGATGTACACATTCCCTAACTCGTTCCGAACACCTTCCCGCCCATGGCCACAGGGAGCTGATACTCCTCTGTCTGCCAGTAGCCAAACAGGCCCAGGTCATTTTGTTCCTCCAGCTGGTGCTCAGGAAGTCGGGCTTTCCAGGCATGGTTGGTATAGCCTTTTGCCATCTTGTAGGGCACTTCTTCATGCCTCACCACTCTTGCTTTCTTCAGCCATGTGTCCCTGGAGTGCAGAGTGTGCACACAATCCCTGGAGTAGCCCACTTTTTCATGACAGTACCCAAGGATGGCAGCTGTCTCTGGAGAGATGGCCTCATATTTTAGTGGATGCTGCTTCAGGGCATACAGAGGGTGGTTCTTAGATAAGCCAGTGGCAGTGGGCAAAGGCTGGTCCATGTGTTTTGCCTGAAATTCCAAGTCTTCTTTCTTCCTCTGTCT
Organism: Alouatta palliata; assembly: GCA_004027835.1. Lineage (NCBI taxonomy): Eukaryota > Metazoa > Chordata > Mammalia > Primates > Atelidae > Alouatta > Alouatta palliata. The sequence goes on along the minus strand of PVKV010022757.1, from coordinate 20,650 downwards.
TTGCTATGGTCTGATACTGTCTCAAGGTCTTGGCCCATCACTCAGCAACAGCCCGATACTTGCAGGTGACTGTCATCCAGACTGGGTCACACCTCTGTGTGACATCTCTGACCCAGCAGTCACTGTCAATGCCCACCACATAGGTCATGGGCTTGGTAATGTACCTGTAACAGATCAGAGGCTAGACCACCACGTGTGCACACACATAACCACTTTTCCTCTTGATCACAGAATACCTCTAGCCACTGGTCTACACCAGCCAGGCTCCTTTCTGCCTTCTCACCATCGCTGGACATTTTCTTTCCTCTTTTACTGCTCTAAGAGCTTGAAGATGCCGCTGGGAAGCTTCGGTCCTTATGATGGCTCCCATGGTGGGTGCTGAAGGCACTCTTGGACCCAGCCTTTGTCCTCTGAGGATCAGGGGCCTTCCTCTGCTTTGGAGGGCTAGGCTCAGAATCCTCATCAGAGGGAACAGAGTTTTCTCCAGTGAAGAGCTCAAAATCAGAGCCATTGCCAACCTCATCACTCCCACTATCTTCTTTATAAACACCCTGGAGGCCACTTGCCGCTCCTGGCCATGTGGGCGTCACATGGTTGCTTCCTCTTGCTTGTCCTTCATGCCCTCGTCTTTCTCACTGGAGGAGGTCTTGCTCTGTTTCTTTCTGCCTCCCTGTTCCTCTTCCCTTTGGCACTTGGCTTGCAGGTGCCTTAGCAAAGTTTTCCTCCTGTTTGGTTTCTTTGCTGGTCTTTGACTTGGTGTGATTTTCTAGAACTTAGCTGGAAGTTTCTGAGGAGCCTCCAGGATCCACAGTCAATCTCTTCTTGGAAGGTTTCTTTCCCTTTGCTGCTGCTGACTTCAGAGGAATTGGCTGTAGAGACATTACCAGCCAGATCAGAAGCTGCAGAGCCTGGAGAATCAGTAAGATATATGGATCAGTTCCTCATCATCTTGAGCAGAGTAAATAGGAAATTTTCTTTCCAACGTAGTCTGCAGGTTATCTTGTTCACTGTCTGAATGAAAGCTCTGCATTAACTGTTAATGTTCCAATGAAGCACTTCACCAGATTTGAGAGGTAGTAGGTGTCCACATCTCGAGGAGGCACTCTGATAAAGTGGGCTGGAATGATGGAGAGGCCAATAGCATGCAGATCTGGCTGCCTGCAGATGTTATTTCGATGGAAGCCATTTGCTAGCAGACAGGACACACCTTGTGTGTGTCCTCACGGACATTTTTATTGAAACATCTCATCGTCCTCTGAAGATGTATCTCAAACTCCATTTTTATCTTTTCACTTCTTTCTCTTATCTTTGCCTGCTCTGGCGTTTCAGTCTCTATCTCCACTGGCTTCACAGGCAGGAGAGATTGAGAGAAGGCTGTGCTTTCTCTCATGTCACCCAGCACAAGCTCTCTAAGTTCTTCAACCTCTTCCCAGTCATCTTCACTTTCTTCCTCTTCTTCATTGCTGTCTTCATTCATGGTAGCTCCTCTCTTCGGATGGTGTGCCTTCTTGAGGTCACTTGAAAAGTCCTTGAAGTCATCCCCATCGCTGAGGGCTTCATTCTTTATAACCTTGAGGTTTTCAGATTTAACAGTGGCCTTGGCCACTTTCTTTTTTGCTGGACCATCTGCTGAAACCCCAGGATCACTGCAGCCTCTATTCCTCTTTACTTGTGAAACTTTGGAGAGAAGGCTCTTCTTTGGGGGTATCTCATCTTCAAAGGCATCCTCCTTCTCCATCTCACGCTGGACCTTGCTCTTGCCCTTGAACTCCTTGCTCGGTTCGCGTCCCTGCTGCTCTCTGTCAGCTGCGCATTTCCGAGCTCTGTTGTTTGCCAGGGTAAAATCCACTTCGTGAGTGACGTGATGCACTGGCCATTGTGCATTGGAGTGCGCGCTCCGCCCCAAGGATGAAACCTTTCACTTGGTTCACATTCTGTCTTGCCTGTTGCCATGTAAGACATGGCTTTCCTCCTCCTTTACCTACTGCCATGAGTATGAGGCCTCCCCAGCCAAGTGGAACTGTGAGTCCATTAAACCTTTTTTTCTTTATAACTTATGCAGTTTTGGGTATGTCTTTATTAGCAGCATGAGAACAGTCTGATACAGGCTGTAATTAAGGTGTTGAATGATTTGGGTTCTCATTGATGGGCTCAATTCAGAAAAATTCACTCCTAAGATCATTTGTATCATTGGCAGAATTCATTTCCTTGTGGCTCCAAGACTGAGGGCTCTGCCTTTTAGCTGTCTGTTGCCTGGAGGTCACCTTTAAGACTTGAGGCCACCTACTAGTCCTAGGGGCCAAGGGCAGTTCCTAAACACTGCACAGAGTTCTTGCTGTGAACTTCCTCAGTGGGGCTGCTCAAATCATCAAACCGGCAAAGAGAATCTCTCTGTAGTTTCTCCTAGCAAGATGGAAAGTTACAGATGTAAATACAGACATATACATGTATGTGTGTGTGAAAGTGTGCATCTGTTTATCATAATCCTGGCCTTGACATTCTGGCCTTGACATAATCCTGGGCTTTCCATCACCTTTGCCATAGTCCGGATTAGAAGCAAGGCCTAGGTCCCGTGGACACAGTGTGGACGGGCTGGGGGAGTAGGTATGACACAAAGGTGTGAAGACCAGGAAACCAGGAGGCAGACAATCTTACCATCTGTTTCCCACATAACTGGGTCACATATGTCATTCATACTCACTTGTTACTACTTTATTTGGAAGATTTTAATGACACTGTTGGCCTTTTTGAAATTGTCGTAAGTGCCATATGATGGTGTAGGCTCTGCTATGTTTTATGTTGTGCAGAGCGTTATGTTTTTAAGTTGAAAACATATTGCAATTTTGGTGGTGTTTTTTGTGCTTTTGTGTGACTTGACTCGTAAGAGTTCTAACACTTGATGGCAGTAGTAGCTCATTCAAAATACAGTAAGCAATTGTTCCTGTACAAAACAAACTGAGAAGTAAACATCTCGTTTTTGTTTTATTGTGAAGTTCATTTTTAAAAAATTCCAGATTGCAATATTAATCACCTTTTATTCTTGTGCATAAAATTAGGTGTTTTTTCCATACTTTAGCATTTTTCATTTTGGCTTTGAAAAAGCAAACCTCTGCCAATTAAACTTGTCAATAAAATTCTTCAGAGAGAAGTTGCATATGCCCAATCTGCTCAAAGAAATTAATAAAATATTTTTTATATTCATCTATGTCATTAATACAGTGCTACGTGATACAAAAATAAATGGAACGCATGTTAACGTTGTCAGACTTGCCTTTTCCCACTGCAGACGTTCACCCAACAGGATTTTAAACCCAAAGGGTCATCGCCATCTAGTGGTCACAGAGGCTAACTACAAAGTATTAAGCCTTGCTAGCTTTTCAAAGGTGAGGTAAAGAGATTCAAAGTGATGTATTGCTTTCTTTTAATAATTTGGGAAGTTGTGGGGTTAGTTGGCAGATTTTTTGAGGTGTGTTGTGCATCAGGGAATATGATTGTGGTTTTTATCAATTTATGAGTCCTTGAGTCATTTTCAGCAAATTTTGAAGAGGAAGTTAACGTTGTGATGACAACGTTTCTATAGATTTAGAGAAATAAGAAATACCAGTTTCACAAATGATAGTACTGTATGTAGGTATTTGCTACCACCTTTTGAAATTATTATCGATCCTATAGCAATTCAAGATTTTCGGAACATTAACACAACATATTGAAGTTATGACATCTGAAAAACATGGATACTCATAAATGCTTAGATAGGAATTGTTAGCCTGGTCATGTTTGCTTCTAAGTAGTTTTAAAGTATAATGTGTGCTGGGGCAATAGGATACAGTGTTCATTCTTTTCTTGGACCTGTAATATTTAGAGAAAAGTAAACATATATAGCAATTGAATATCAAAAATAATTTGATGCTTAAAAATATATGTTGTGTTTTAATCAGAAGTCAGTTTTAAATTTAGAGTTTTCAAATGAGAATTTGAGGCAATTGAAATGGCCACTTAAATATGATACAGTTAGCAGGATCGCTAAAATAGTATCATCACATTTTAATATCGCTAAAATATTATCATCACATCACATCGTCCTTCTAGAGTTCATGTCAAATTACATCTACAAAGAAGCTTTGTGAGTAGGCAGTCATAATGCCTGTGAGAATGTACGTTAGCACCATAACATTTGTATAATAATGCCCTTTTTATCCCAGTATTTTATTTATTTCATTTTATTTCTTGCTACAGTCTCTTCTTCCCCAAGATTCTGTAATAATTGTATGCTGAGTAGGCTGTGAGCACAGAAAGTTATTTTATGCCATTTATGGGGGAGTATCTGTTATCATCAATAATGTCCTTACAGGCAAGACCTCATTAAGGCTTCCATGGACCCCTTTCTTCATAAAACATTAATTAAATTATATTTTATGGCTTGTTGCTACGGGAAAGAATATAATCCAGGTTTGACTGATTATTGCACATATATTGCTGTTGCCATGTTCTCTTCATTTTAAAAGAAACTAAATATTTTATAGGTTCCAAAGCTCTTGCAAGCTGTGTGCACTGTGCCTACTGTACCTAATGAATAAGTCAGTACTGTCCACTAGGAGTCTCCTCTCACCCTGATGGCACTAAGGATCTCAGTCTTTCTGCTAATTTTCCAGAGGCCAGATACCAGCAGGACTACTCTGGCCTCAGAAATGATCCCTCCATGGTGCTTGAAATAAGGCACTTGATCAGTGGGAAGTCAGTGTTGCATACAAAAAGATGATGCTGATCTTTGCATCTCTGTCCAATTGGTACACCATTTTTCTTTATTTTACAAAACTGGAAAAAGGCACGTCTGTGGTACTTTAGGTACGGCAATGGATCAACCAACCACAGGGTTCAAAAGTTGGTTGTTGATCCAGGCCAAGTTATTTAAGCCCTCTTCTCTGATTTGTTACTTAGAATAGTGGTTATCTCCAGCTCCTAGGATATTGTGAATTAATACATGCTGAGCACTTTAGTAGATGCCTGGCACATAAAGTTTGTGTCCAATAATAGGTTGCTGTTATAACAATGTATGTATTCATGAATTAACTTTAAAATAACATTTAATATGCTTCAAAGTTAAACACTAGGCCTAAAAATGATTTCTGACACTGTCCTCTGAAGTATACTCTCTTACGGCTTCTTCTATTTTATAGCAGTGGTGTTGTGTAGCTCTCATTTCTATTTTAATAAGAGCTATGCAAAGTTGTCCTGTGGCTCTATGGACATTCTGGGAGCTACAAGATTGTCCACTGACAGTGTTAATCATTTAACCTCATTAAAATGCATAAACAATAAGATGTAGCAAATGACTTTTCTTTCTCTTATATTACTTTCATTTATATTACCCACAAATGAAAGCAAAAGGAACACTAGAAGATAGTTTTGGCTAAAAATATGTCTACATGTTTAAAGTAACTGAATTTTTCAAAGAATCATTGCAGTTCTTTTTCTTAAACTGTAACAAGTGAATCAAAACCAAATCATCCGCTTGGCTACCTCACTGGCATAGCAGAACTTGAAAAGTCAGTGACTTATGTATTTCTTTGTCCACACAGAGGCATGATCAAAGGATAACTATTCCATCCCAGAGATATAATAGTAAAAAGCTTTCATTAAATGTTACTAATATTTCCTTATTATTCCCACTGCTATCATCACTATTTTTTATGTGTTTCTAGGAGTATTTAAGAGTAGAGAAAGAAAGTCATTGTTGATGGTGAATCACCATTTGCTTATACTACTAGGATTTGGAGATTGTGTTGGTAGAATTTTACATAGGTCTCAGATTCCTGCCTTCTTGTTATTCAAACATTCTTCTAGGTAGTGTTAAAAACAAAAATTACAGTGCTGGGTGCAGTAGCTCATGCCTGTAATTTCAGCACTTTGGGAAGTCAAGGCGGATGGATCATGACATCAGGAGATGGAAACCGTCCTGGCCAACATGGTGAAACCCCATCTCTACTAAAAATACAGAAATTAGCTAGGCGTTGTGTAGTCCCACATATGCACCTATAGTGCTAGCTACTCGGGAGGCTGAGACAGGAGAATTACTTGAACCCTGGAGGAGGAGGGTGCAGTGAGCCAAGATCACACCCCACTGTACCACTCCATCCTGGTGACAGAGTGAGACTCTGTCTCAAAAAAAAAAAAGCAGATGTAATTCAAGCCCCCAACCAGTTGGCCTTTTTAGGGTCATATGAAGTTTTCCTGGGTGGGCCTGCCCTTACCAAAAGAATACTTTAAAAGAGGAGAATTTTCTCTAGATAACAGAAGGTGAGCAAATTAGAGATTGAAAGTAGAAGTAGGATTTGATATGCCGTTGCTGTGTTTGAAAATGAAGGGGGTCTCGTAATGAGGAATGTGGGTGTTGTCCAAAAGATGTGGGAGCCTCTGGCTGACAGCTAGGTATTGGGGACTTCAGTCTTTACAACCACAAGGAAAAAAATGCTTCCAAAAAGCCAGATAATTCTGGAAGTGAATTATTTTTGGTATCTTTTTGTAAGAGGCTAGCAAGGAACAATTGGATTTTGGTCTTTTGAAATTTTAAGCAGAAAACCTAGGTGAGTCTTGTGAAACTTCTAATCTAGAACAACTATGACAGATAGGTGTTGTTTGAGCTGCTAATTTTATGGAAATTTTTATCAGACCACAGTAGAAATCTAATGTATATGTACAACATTAGGATATAATTCTACTTTTAGTCTGGTGCATGAGCTTATAGTTATTGCAAAATATATCTAGAAAGTAAAAACAAAGGCTTCTGAATTAGTTTTTAATTGTCACTGGTTTGTGGCATTTGATGGTTAGATGATCATTCTATTTTAAGGTTTTTGACTTTTGGGGTATACAGTTTTGATTGAATGCATGATTAATTTTTCTCCATAGATCTCAAGCAAATTACTGTATCCTTTTTGTTATTAAAGACATATTAGTGTTACACTTTTAAATTGAAGTAGAAAAATCTTCATGCACCTAAAGTGGAATACATTAGAGCAATGCTGTCTAGCTGTTACATTTTGAAAATTTTGGATTTAACTGTAGTTATATGTAGTGGCTTATAAGGAATGGTATGGAGCAATGGGGAAAAATTCAAATAATTTAGACAAAAATATATTTCATTGAAAAATACAGTTAAAAAATATATAGTGTTTTTCAATGCTGGAGGAAATATATTACCAATTAATTGTCTTCTTAATATATTAATTCTGAAATAGACTACGAAGTGATGAAAAGGTTTGATACTAAACCATCTAAGGGAAGTTCTAGAGAACTGTGTACTTTCTCACACTGTTGGTGAAAGTGTAAGTGGTTATACTGTCTTTGAAAGGCAATTTAGTAATGTTTATTAAAATTTAATTTAATCTTTGACCCAGAATTCTACTTTCATGAATTTATCAATACATATACTCTCACATGTATACAAACTTATTCATGTTCAAGCAAGGGTATTCTTTGCAGTTTGGCGTAAATGCAAAAAATGTACATCCATGTGATGGACTGATACTTGATTTTCAGAATCAGTAGCGCTGGATGTGCTGATATGGATTGATCATCCAGCAACAATTTTAAATTAAACAAGCAAAGTTCAGAATAGTGTGTATCTTCTGTACTTAAAAATGCATATTTTATATATAAATACACATATACTGGTGAAATGTACATGTAGCATGTGCACATATATATTTATATAGAAAAGAAAAAATCATTTACATGCAAGTTTTTGTTTCTTGTGAAAATCTTTATGAAAGTATGCAAGAAAACATTATTTCTGGGAGTAGACCTGGAAGTGTTACAGCTGGAAGGAAACTTACCTTTCATTATCTATTCTTTTGTCATCTTTTGGTTATGAACCATGTATGTGCCTATATTATGATTATACATTTTAGAAAGATGAACTCTCTTTAGAAAGTGTTACTTCTTCCCTAATATGATTATATCATCTTCTATATTTTTCATTTTCTATATTTTATTTTTCTTCCAGGCACAGAAATATACTATATAAGTAATCAGTTTATCAAAGATCTCAAATGAGTTGTCAAATCTTTAAGATGATAAAAGATTATCATTCAAAAATTAGAAGTTATGTGTATTATTGTTGGCTCTGGTTATTTGCATGGTGTGATTATAATGATGAATATTTCACAAGGCCATTGTAATTTTCAAACACATTTATTCTTTTCTTCATGCTCTTTAACGGATTATGGGAATAAACATGCTTTAGTGGAAGAAAAGGAAGAGAAAGGTTTAATTAAAAACATCTACATCTTGGCAAAAATACCTAAAGTATTCATTTTTAAATTTTACTTTATTATGCATTTAACTTGAAATTATTTAGGATATGAGCTCCTAAAACTTGCAAGTGATACATGATGTATAAGAACATGTGTGAAATATTTTCTATCACTTAATTTTGCTCTGTTTGTAAACATTTTAGGTTTATTCCTAACTCATCTGGTGTTTCCTTAAGTTACATTTTCATTATATTATAACAATTTTAGTTATATTTTATGTTGTCATATAATATCTCAGAACACAACCTCAGAGTATCATGCTGAGTTTTGTTTTGGAAGAGAGCAGTAAGAATGGTTTAGGTATAGTAGGCATCATAATGCTAACCATTATCTGAAATTAGACAAGGCTCCCAATAGGTAGACGAGGTAGACACATGTATGCTTGAGGAGTTTTGCTGAGATTGATAGGGTTTCCATCCAATCGAATGTCCTCTAGTGCCTTACGAATATAAGTCACATTTTTAACATTGCAGAATGTATCTTCGTGCATCTCCAGAATATTGTTATTCTAAAAAAGATGAAAATAAATTATGACGAGATATAACACATCCTTAGTATTGATTGATAGTGCAGTCCACTGTGCTTCACCCTTATTTTTATTCTTTTGTTCTTTTCCTCAATCAAAATTATTTAATGTATATGCCAATCACTTATTAAACAATGGGGATGAATTAGGAAATAAACATGCTCCTACCTTTAAGGAGCTTATACTTCATTAAGAGAAATACAATTTGAGGTGAAAAAACAACTGAAAGAAAAAAAGTTATTTCCGAAAGTGAGGAGGATTGTGAAGAAAATAGGATGACTATGAAAAATTATTTTTAGAGATAACAATTGAACTGAGAATGGAATAACAAGAAGAAAAAGGCATAAAAAAATAAATAAAAAGCAAGGGAAGAACATTCTAGGCACAGAAAAGATCAGGTTTAGAGTCCTGAGAAATTAGCATAGAATGCTCCTCCCTCAACATTCAACATTCAACTCAATGTGGCTGAAGTGAGGGGAAGGAAGGAGGGAGCAAATATCCGGAAGATAAGCAGGGCCCAGGACTGGTATTGTATCTCACATACCATAAAATTCACCCATTTAAATGATATAGCTCAGTGTTTTTTAGTATATTATCAGAGCTTTGCAACCATCTGTCTAATTTTAAAGCATTTTCAACACCCCCAAAAGAAAACCACACATTCCCTATCTCCCACCCCAGCAGCTGCTAATCTATTTTCTGTTTCTAAGATTTTCCTATCTGGACATTTCACCTAAGTGGAATCATATGTTATTTTTTTATACTGAGTTCTTTCACTTAATATTGTGTTTTCAAAGTTCATACATGTTGTAGCATGTATTGGTACTTCATTCTTTTTTATTGTCCAATAGTATTTCATTGCAATGATATACCACATTCTTGTTTATCTATTCATTAATTAATGGAAATTTGAATTATTTCCAAATCCACATTTTGACTCCTATGAATGCTTCTGTTTACATTTATGTACAAGTTTTGCATGGACGTATGCTTTCAGTTCTCTTAGGTATATTCTTAGACATTGAATTGCTGAGTCATATAGTAACTTCATGTTTTAACATTTTTGAGGAACTGTTAGACTGTTTTCCAAGGTAGAGGCACCATTTTACATTTACACCCGTAATGTATGAGGGTTCCAATTTTCTCTGCATCTTAACCAATACTTCTGTCTCTTTTTTTTTAATTTTAGTCTACTAAGTGAATATGAGTTGTATCTCACTGTGTTTTTGTTCATTGGTAGTGTATTGAAACATAATTGATACTTTATGTTGATATCATTGCTGAACTTATTTATTAGTTCAGATACTTTAGTGGATTCCTTAGGATTTTCTCTACCTAAGATTATAGATTAATTTGGGGACCATTTTCACCCTAGTCATAAGTCTTCTGATTCATAAATATGGAATTCTTTTTTTAATTTAGATCTTAATTTCAACAATGTGCTGTAGCTTTAAGTATACAAAGCTTGTACTGCCTTTGTTAAATTTATTTTAGGTAATTTTTAAACTTTGTGACTATTATAAACAGGATTGTTTTCAGGTTGTTCATTGCTGGTGCATAGATACTGTGCATACAATTGATATTTGTATATTGATTTTATAACCTGCCACATTGCTGAGCTCTTTTATTAGTTCTACTAGTTTTTAGTGGGATCCCTTAAGATTTTTTATATGCAAGATCATGTCATCTGAAAATAGAAAAATGACTTCATTTCCAATTTGGAAACCATTTATTTATTTGTTATATTTTATGTATTTATTTTTTCCTAATATTCCTAACTATAACTGCCAGGCTCAATACTGAATAGAAGTGGTGAGACAAACAATTTTTGTCTTGTTTCTGTTCTTAGGAAGAAAGTATTCAGTTTTTCTACAATGAAGATGAAGATGATGTTAGCCTGAGTTATTTATAGATGTTCTTTATTGAAGAAGTTACTTCTATTCCTAGTTTTATGTTATTAGTAATATTATAATAAAATGGTGTTGGATTTTTGTCAAGTTTTTTTGACATCTATTGAAATCAGCACATAGTTTTTACACTTTATTCTATTAACATATTACAATGATTGATTTTTAAATATTAAATTAGTCTTATATTTCTGCAATCCCACTTGGTTATGATGAGTAAACATTTCTATATGTTGGTGAATTCAGTTTGTTGTGTTTTGTTGGGGATGTTTGCATCAATATTTATAAAGGATATTGACCTGTAGTTTCCTTTTCTGGTGATATATTTGTCAAGTATTGTTATTGGGTAATATTGGCTTCACAAAGTGGGTTAGAAAGTAAATGTTCTCTTTTTTTGTTGTTATTTGAAATAGTTTGTGAAAGATTTTCTTTTTTAAAGGTTTGATAAAATTAACCAGTAAATCCATGCAGGAGTGTGCTGTCTTTTTTGGAAGTTATTAAATTGCGAAGTTTATGTATTTGATTATTATAGGTCTATTCAGATTATCCATTCTTTAGTCAAATTCAGTAGCTTGCATTTTTCTAGAAACTTGTCCATTTAAAAACACTATTTGTTCATTTAAAAATGTAATTTTTTGTTGGTTTACAGTTGTTCATAATAATCCCTTACTATCCTTCTTATTTCTGTAAGGTTGGTAGTAAGGTGCCCTTTCTTATTCTGGATTTTAGTAATTTGTGACTTTTTTCCTAGGTCACTTCAACTAAAAATATGTCAATGTGTTGATCTTTTAAAGAACCAACTTTTAGTTTTGTTTATTTTCTCTTATTTTTCTATTATATATTTCATTTATTTCTGCTTTCATTTTTATTATTTCTATCTTGCTCACTTTGGGTTAGTTTCCTCTACTTTTTCTGTTACTTAAAGTGGAAGGCTAAGTTACAGATTTGAGATCTTCTTTTTGAATGTATGTATTTACAGCTGAAACTTTCCCTTTAAGTGCTGCTTTGGCTCTATCCCGTAAAGTTCATTATGTTGTATTTTTGTTTTCATTTATCTCTGATTGTTTTCTAACTTTCTTGAGATTTACATTTTGACCCATTAGTGATTAAGACAAATTTTATTTCATATCCACATATTTGTAAGTTTCTTAAATTTTATTTTTTCTTGATTACTAATGTAATTTCATTGGAATCAGAAAACATACTTTGTATGTAATTATTTCCAATTTGCTAATACTTGTTTTGTGGCCTGGTATGTGGTCTATCCTGGGAAATGTTCCTTGTGCGCTTGAGAGAAATGTGTATTTTGAAGTTGATGGGTGGAATATTCTGTCAATGACTGTTACACCAAATTGGTTTTCAGTGTTGTCTAAGTCTTCTATTTACTAATTGATCTTATAAATAATTGTTGTATCCATTATTGAAAGGGGGCCAGGGGCAGTGGCTCATGCCAGTAATCCCAGCACTTTGGAAGGCTGATGCAGAAGGATCACTTGAGCCCAGAAGTTCAAGACTAGCCTGGGAAACATAGTGAGACCTGGTCTGTATAAAAAATTTAAAAAGTAGCCACGCATGGTGGTTCACACCTATAGTTCTAGCTACTTGAGAGACTGAGGTAGGACAATTGCTTGAGCCCAGATGTTGGAGACTATGGTAAGCTATGATCATACTACTACACTCTAGCCTGGGTGACAGAGCAAGACCCTCTCTGTAAAATAAATTAAAGTAAATTAAAATTAAAAAATAAAAATAAGAAGATGGAATACTTCAACCAGTACTATTGAATTGCCTATTATACCTTTCATTTCTGATAGGTTTTTCCTCATGTATTTTGGGCCTCTGTTGTTAGATGCATATATGTTTATAATCGTGTATGTATTGATCCTAATGTGTTAACCCTCATCATTATAAAGTGAGGAATAACACATGTTTTGTGCCTGTTAACTCTGCTATTCCCTTTGACATGTGATAGATATGTGTTGTTAATAACTGTGACTTACATTTAAGTATTTATCATGTATCAGTAACTACATTAAACACCTTATAAATATTGTTTTATTAATCCTCCCAGCCATCCTGTATAGATCGCCTTTTTATCCAAATGAGAAAACAGAAATGCAGGGAGTTTCAGACAGTTTTGGGTGTAGAATTTGACTCCAGGGCATATGCTTTTACCAGAGCCTTCAGTTTTAATTACCATACTATATGTTGGCAAACATTTTTCAAACAATAAAAAAGGGGATTGATTTATGTATTAAAAATGTAGAAATGAAAGACAATGTAAGTTAAAAACAGATATATACTGGATGTTTTGAGGTGATAGTGACAGAGAAAAAGTTTTTAAGGTGGTGCATTTATTGCCTTTCAAAGCTTAGAATGGAATGTAAAACCAGTTACTTTAAATAAATTCCCTCATACTATATATGCAAATGAATTATATTTAAATATAACATCAAAGACTTCTTTTCTTCATAGGGTCAATATCATCTCAGATAATAGTAATATAATTTAATTCATAATTAGAAAACACAGTCCAAAATTTCTTTGAGTACTCCCTCGGAAATCTTTCCTTCCATCATAAACAAGGAAAGAAATCTTTCTATGTATAGACATTCACCTCCAGAAGCAAAGAGACAGAGAGCTATCCAGAAACCAAATGATGGCTAGAAAAGACATATGCAATAGGCAAGTAAGCAAGTTGGAAAAACTCACAAAAGAGACAGATATTCAAGACACAGACATAGATAGATAGATAGATATAGATAGATGATAGATAGATAGATAGATATTCCAAAAATATGAAAGATATATATTAATAGGAATAAAAGAAAAGGCACAAAGGTAAAATATTCACGAAATCCACAAAGAGAAACACAGGAATTCATGTCCTGCTTTTACATAGCAAAATCACTTTTTGTACATTTTCTGCCAAAAAACATTTCTGCCAAATTAAACTATAACATAGTTTCTTTGAGCATGAAATGGGTATTTTCTCTATTTATTCCACAGATAAATTTATAAGAGAATGTTGATTATAGCTGCAAACTGAAATAAGAAATAATTTATGTTTAACAACCAAAAATATTTGTTTTGATTGAACTATTTTTTAATCACAGGGGTGAAAATAAAATATAATTAATTCATTAAACAATCAAACTGAATGATTAAAAGATAAAATGTAGTTTAATGGGATTTAAAATAACAAAAACTTTCAAATATGTTGTGTAGAAAAAATCCTGCACTTTCTTCATCCAGAGTGATGACGCTTGTCATCTCTCAGCATGTAGGAATGCCCTAGGATCAAATTTAATTCAACACGCAAAACCCTAAAATCACAGGCTGAAATTGATTTTTTCCCCTGACAGCAAAACGTCAAGTTAGATTTTTATTTCTCCCCTTTCTTTTCCACTTCTAATATTTACATTTTCTTGATCAGGTGAAACTTTCCATTTTTTTTTTCAAAAGAAATTTTGTGTACCAAAAGGATGCATTTTGCCTTGGAAAATAAGGAAAAGAGTAAAGTTACCAGAATTCAGTTAGGATAGATAGAACTATGAACATATAAAGATACCTTTGTACTCAGAGAGAGAGAATAAATGAGAAAAGAGAAAAAGAAGTAAAGTCGTCACAGTGTGTCAACATGTCATTACAGACAATTTTTGTGTCCTGACATCTGCCTTCTTTGCTTTGCTTTCTCCAAAGCTTCTGGGGACACCTTCCTGGTAGATTCATACCTGGAGGTGAAGGGCTCGTAGATTTTCTGGGAGTGGCAGAGGGATGTGGTCCAAGTTGTTATCAGTGAGGTACAGATGATGGAGGTCATACATGTCCTGTAAACATTCCAAATGTAGGGACTCAATAAAAATTAGTGGTGCCTCAATTGTATTTTCCGTGCAAATATTCATAAAATGACATATTCCAGTTCAGGTCTTGTTTTGTAAATTTGAGGCAGCTTAGTTTTCTGAGTTACTAGACAATTCAGATGAGTTTTGGAAAAACTGACTACAAGCAAATATTTCTTCATGAAAATACAATGTTTCTCAGTCTCTAGGAAAACCTTGTTTTGTTTAGTCTAAGGCTGCTTCTTCCCATGAAAGACATTCTGCAGTGGGATTTCAAGTATTTTGATGAGGTATAGCAAGAATTTCCTTTATTTTATAGGCATGGAAAAAAAGAGTTCCTCCCCAGCGATGGCCTGGTAGCACAAGTACCAGGAAAGGGGCAGCCTAGCAAGACAGAAAACATTTAGACAGTAGCAGTTGTACTCTAGCCAAACACCCCAGAATAAACTGTGCCTCATCGCCAGCTGTGGCAATAGAGGCAGAGTGGGCAGCCTAGACTATGACCCTTGTCTGGCTATAGTGAGATGCCCTAACCCCCATAGCTACCATTAATGGAATCACAAGAGGCCTAGACAAGAGACAGGGCATTCACCACCACCCAGTGGTAATGAGGCCACATTATCCTCTATGCCATCCTTGATAATAGTGTGGTGTCTCTCTAAAGACTATTTTAAAATTATGTGTTCAAGGTACACTGAAAGGGGCTGCTTGAATGTTCTAAGAGTGGACAGGAAAGCCAGTTGGTTACTGTTCTCAGACTCTATGCTGTTTCTCTAAGCAACTTCTCTAGCCCCAAACCTGCTTGCTTCACTTAGAAAACACAATCTCTAAGGTTAACTGAATCCATCCTCTCTTTACAAGGTCATTTAGTAGCCTTCTGTCTTCAAGTAGCTGTCCTTTTAGTCAGCCTTTCTGAGTGGAAGATCTGATCAATACAGATTCTCTGACTTGCACCACTTTCAGGTACTCCTGCAGATGGTGCTCCAGGTAACCAATAAGTTCTTATTCTAGACCTGCTTTCTGTTCTTGATTCTTGATCACCCTCAGAATGTACCAGAACATGGTATTTCTCAAAAGCATGACAGATGTAGTTGGGAAGTTTATTTTGAAAGTTAAAAGTCTCACTACATTAAATCCCCTTACAGAAGTTGAGCATAGTGGCTCACATCTGTAATCCCAGTACTTTGGGAGGCCAAAACAGGAGGATCACTGGAGCCCAGGAGTTCAAGACCAGTCTGGGAAATATGGCAAAGCCGTCTCTACAAAAGCATACAAAATTTAGCCAGGCATGGTGACATGCCCCTTGTAGTCCCAGCTATTTGAGAGGCTGAGGCAGGAGGATCATCTGAGCCCAGGGAGGTCGAAGCTGCGGTGGGCCATGGTAGCGCTGCTATACTACAGCCTAGGTGACAGAGTGAGATCCTGTCTCAATCAATCAGTCAATCAATAAAACTTCCCTATAGGAAGAAAAAGGCTAGTTAATGACAACAAATAAAATTGGAAGATAAAAGTCTACAAACTTATCAAACTTAAAACTTACTTTAAAGGCTTCTTGCTTTATCCCTTTCCTTCCAAGTCTATTGTTGCTAATATCAATAAATGTCAAAGTGGTTGGCAATTCTGGGAGCTGCCTTATTTTGTTGTCACGCAGGACAAGCTCTCGAAGTTGCGGCAGTTTTCGGAATGCGTCTTCATCAATCTCAGATATTACATTTGATGTCAGATCAATCCTTCTTAAGTCACCTAGAAGAAAAACAAAAAGTAAGTAGTTAAATATTCTTGTTTTCTTCACATCAAAATAAAAATTTTCCTATATTTTGCAAATGTAAAAATAAATTTAGCAATGAATGGTTAATGAAGTGATGATCTTTCTTTTTATAAAAATTATTTCCTCCAAATACAATTTGTATTTATGTACTTATGAATATAACTTTAGCAAATAAATTGGTATATTACATTTAAAATAACTTGTCTTTTCTCTATATTCTTTATAAAGAATTGTTTGGATTTTGTCATTTAAAATATTTCCCTCAGTGATGAAAGAGTGTTGTATTTTCTAATAGTCAAAGATACAGACATTAGAAAGAAATCTTCAAATAATTAAAGCACTTTATGAAGACACATACCAAAATTCTTCTAAGTTGGCAACAACTATAAAGTCAGAATTTAGGCTTGCATTCGTCTGTCATAAAACAACTATGCTTTAGTGGAAGTTTATTTTTAAAAAGCCGACTCGTCACAAACATGACCATAATATTTTACTCATAATGTCATAACAAGATAAAACATTCAAGCATATAAAATATAAATATTTATCTTGCATATTTAGTTTGAATAGCTCATTCGAAAATATCAACTATGTGGTTTTGAAATGACTATTGCTTATTTGTTGTTTTTTTCTTATAATTATTAAAACTGTCAAATTTTTAAACAACAAAAAATGATTGATTCATGAACCATGTTTTGGCATTCAAGTTTCATTCTCAGTGCTAACATGTGACAGTGTAAAAATTTTAGGGAAGTGTGTAAAGAAGTGAAGGCCGTTAATACGGTCATCCATACTTAGGCTTGCAAAGTCATTTTTGTTGATCTTTTTAATTCTGTTAAAGCGGGAATAGAAGTAAGCGGTGTTCTTGGGTAGCGGAGGAATAGCATCCAGTTCATGGTCATCACAGTACACGGTGGTACTTATGCAAGTACAAAGAAGACAGGTTGGAAAGTCTAAAAGATAAAGGAAAATAAAATTACATGTAAGTAACAAATCAATTTCTAAGAAATAATTTCAATGTTTGACAAACAAGATTAGAGTCTCCCACTAACCAATTACATTACGTATTTTCTCATAAAGTTTTCTGTAAATAGAATATTCAAGTCAAATATACCAACTAAAATTGTCTCAACAATTAGTATATTCAATGTAACATTTTAAAAATAAATTAAAATTACTGAGTAGTTTTTATTTAGTAGAAATTCTATATTCAAAATGTAAATATTAATATTGTACTTTTCATAAAGTTAAAATATCACATGTAATAGTTTCATTAAGTCTTTGGTTTCATAGTTTAACATCTCACTGAAACAACACCTGCTTCGAGAAAAATAAAAGTAATTATTAATATTCAGTTGCTCAATACATATTATTGACTCCTTTCTATTGTAAATGTGCCATGCTAGCTGGTGAAACAGTGGTGAGCACAAAGAGACACAGTTCTATTTCATGATCTGCTATGTGAGATCATTGTTAACCACACAAATGAAATTATGAATGTGATAAATGTCATGAAGCATTGTACATAACATAGAGGGATTTTACCTAGTCTGGGAGTCATGGCAGGCATCTCTGGAGTGAAAAGTGAGATGAGATCTGCAGAAGAGGAGTAACTGACTAGGTAGGAAGGGAAGAGTATACCAGGCAGAGGAAGCAGCATGTGCCTTCACTTTGGAGGGACTGAAAGATAGTCCATTTGGCTAAAACTCAGAGAGCATTGGGATGTATGGGACATAACATGCAGGGGCCTTGTAGGCTGTGCTACAGCTTTATTTCTTCCCATAAGGATGGGCAGAGGTACCATATGATGCAGTTTGCATGCTAAGAGTTAAGTCTGCTGGAAGGTGTAATGGAAGACTGATGCAAGGCAACAGGAAAAAGTGGAAGTGAATCATAGTGTAGACAAAAGATGGTAGCTTGGCTAGGGTAATGGTGATAAAGGAGGCAATGGAGCCAAAAATGCTTCTGAAGCTGGGTTATATCTTGACATACTGATTTTTCTTTTCTATCTTACACACACACACACACACACACACACCTACCTCCACCCTTTTTTCACTTTCTATTTAGTGATCATGGAGAGGACAGTAAGTTTCTAAAGGAGATGCAGAACCAATGACCAGGGGAAAGGAGGAGAATCAGGATAGGGCGATGTTATGGAGGCCACATGGAGAGAGAGAGTTTTAAGGGAAAGGAAAATAATCAACAATCTAAGCCTCCTGAGACGTCAGGTAAATAAAGGACTGAAAAATGTTGTTGGATTAGTTATTGCAGTGGGTATCAGAGAATTTACAAGATCTGCAAAGTGATGGATCTGAAAGCCAGATTACAGTCCATTAAGGGAAATGTTGAAAGTAAGGGAAAAGCTGCCACAAATACAGAAAACGCTGAAATGTTTGTGAAGAGCAAGGAATGAGACATAGTGATAACTGTAAGAAAATATACTTCTAGTTTGTATGATGAAGGTGGTGATTAACGTGGAAGTGATTTGGAGAAAAAGATCCAGAGGATGTGAAGTTGAATATAAAAAGGATCATACGAGGACAATAGGAAATAGAACTCAAAGAACATGGAAGGATTTTCATTCCACGTGTGGAAGGACAGTGTCTTTGTCTTGCTAGAAGGAGAGAGAGATAGAGCACATCAATCTAGTCGTAGGTAGATTATTTGTCTGAAAACAGAAAGACCAAAGAGCTGCTGACTGATGAATTGCTTTTTCTTTATGAAGTAGGAAGTTAAGTTATCTGACAGGCTTGAGTGGTCTAGGTATGCAGTAAATAAGGATCGTAAGATGTAAAATGAATGGAGAAAGTGAAATCTCTATGACATAAACTAGAAAACTGGTGGAAGAAATGTCAGTGATCAATTTGTCTTAGTTTCCCTGAGACTTGCCTGCTTTTAATATTGAAAGATACTTGTCTGGGGAACTCCTCACACCCAGATAAAACAGGAGATTTGATCATCCTAGTTGAAAGAGCCATTTGTGGTTGGTAACCAAGAACAAATAATGTGCCTATTAAGGTTTTATTACTATCATTCAATACAATAATCATTTTAATTTTGAGAATGGAAAGCCAGGAAAAAATGTTTAAGTGGGAGCTGTAAAATATTTAATATGTGCTAATTTCTCCAATCATTATAAAGTAATATGTTCTACTCATCACAAAACTTTTTAGAGATAAGGCATTTGATTCTACTGTATATTCGTCACCTTGATAATTTAGCAATAATTGCTTAGTGTAATTTTATATATTCACAGTAGTTATAATTTAATTCTAAGTTTTTCTGCTCATAACTCAAGGCTTCATTATATGGCTTTAGATTATTATTTTTAGAAATTTTAGTAGTAAAAATATAGTGTTTTCATTTTTAATATTCTAAATATTTTCAAAGTATTTAATTTTGATGAATGTGTGCTTCTTCTTAAATTAAAATGTGAATTTGAGTTTTTAACTTCATTATTGATCCTCAGAGTACGTTAGAGACAAATTTTTTTTTAAAAATCTTAGTTTTTGTTATGTTTCTAAATTGACATTATTAAACCATTACTTGACTCAAGCTTTTGAAAGGATTGGGCATTCTGCTTCTCTGTTGTTTCTGGCTCAGCTGAGAGATCCAAAGTGCAGGTATTGATACCAGGTTGGTCAACTTTTAAAGGATCTAAAAATCACTTAAACATAAGTAATGTTCCAGGGATATTTAATTTTCCCAGTTTGGGTGCTTTCTGCTGGATATTTGTATTTCCTTTTCATTGTGCATCTTCCTTGTTCTACTTGCAGAGTTTTCTGATACACAGAAATTTAACTACCTGGAAAGAATATGATATGTTCATTAATGAGACTGACAGGATTTGCTTATCTATGTTGCACTCTACATATCACCTCTGTGATACTAGACCAGTTTTATAGTATGTTGGAGTTTTAATTTTCTTATTTTTAAAAAGGGGTAATCAGTGCCTAGTACCTAGTGTCATGACTCTTCAAAAAGTTAATGTAGACACAACACTTCAAGTGTCTGGCATATAGAAAACATTGGGTGAAAGGGCAACTTTTTTTTTTTTTTTTTTTTTTTTTTTGAGACGGAGTTTTCGCTCGTTACCCAGGCTGGAGTGCAATGGCGCGATCTCGGCTCACCGCAACCTCCGCCTCCTGGGTTCAAGCAATTCTCCTGCCTCAGCCTCCCGAGTAGCTGGGACTACAGGCACGTGCCACCATACCCAGCTAATTTTTTGTGTTTTTAGTAGAGACGGGGTTTCACCATGTTGACCAGGATGGTCTCGATCTCTTGACCTC